>JAQQSY010006289.1:0-11136 GCA_028646535.1 Procyon lotor | reverse complement strand
CTATACAGATGATCCATGTAAATTCCCCTTAATTATGTTAACATGGCATTATTTAATGATGTCATATTAATTGATTTTGCAGCAGGAAACCGGCCCTGCGTTTTTTGGAATAAACCCAGGAATTTAGGCCTTGGATTATGTTATCTTCCTTCAGGGAGTTTTTGCTTTTGTTTTTGGAGGGCATGAAGGGACATTAGCAATTCAGGATGAACTTCAGCCAGTTTTAGGCTTTGAGATGATTCAAAGTTGAATGGCAGTGTTTTCCAGGGCAGCTCTGCTTCCTGTTCATTAATCTTCCCATGGGCAACTGTTGTTTCCAGGGCCTCATGGCAGGGACAGTTAGCAGGGCTTCTTTTCCTTTAACTTTGATCCATCTGCCTCATGAAGATGTCAGGACTACTGGAGTTCTCAGCCTCTCGGCCCTCTTCCAAAATTAGCAAGTTCACCCTGGGGAAGGCAACCCCAAACGCGGCCCTTTCTACATTACATCTTCTTCCAAGTCATGACCTGGTCATTCTTTCCTAACTTCTTAGTTCTCTGAGGGCTTCAAACAGTTTATTCAGAGAATAATAACTAATATTATTGTTGTCATCCTTATTTTGTTCAGCTTCCCACTGGGATGGTTGGGTCTGAATTATCGGATCAGTCACTACTAGAGGTGGAAGTTTGTATGTTCTCAATTAGAGAAAAAAATATCAAATACACAAAGTTAAAACATGTATGTTCGTGGAAATAAAACAACTTGTGGCTCACTCCCTCAGTTATGAAATAAAACATTGAATATCTTGGGGCACCTGGGTGGCTCCAGTTGGGTTAGCATCCGACTCTTGATTTTGGCTCAGGTCATGATCTTGGGGACATGAGATGGAGCCCTACATTGGGCTCCACGCTCAGTGGGCAGTCTGCCCCTTTCTCTCTGCCCTCCCCGTGGCTTGCTCTCTCTCTCTCTCTCTCTCACACACACACACACACTCACGCTCTCTCTCTCTCTCTCTCCCTTTCTAAAAACCAAACCAAACCAAACATTATGAATATCTTAGAAACTCCTGTGTGCCCTGACTAATCTCATTTTTCTCTCTCTGCCATAACTAACTCCTACCTTAATTTTTTTATTAATCATTTGTTGCTTTTCTTGACAATGTTAGCAGCTACATATGCATTTCTAATTATAATGCTTAATTTTGCCCATTTTTGACCTTTATATAAATGGAACCTTATTAAATCTATCTTGCGGTGTCTCACTTTTTTTGCTCAAGTTTATGTTTGTGAAATTTATCCAAGATGGTGATTTTTCTTTACTCCATAGTTTTCCACTGATACACAGTGTATTTTCATTCTAGTGTAGATGGGCATTTGTACTGTTTTAGGTTTTGAGCTATTATAAATAATACTAAGATGAATATTCTTCTGCATACTTCTGAGTGCACAGGTAAAGTTATAGGATATATGTATCTTTGACTTTGCTTGATAAAACCAAACTCTTTTCCAAAATGATTGTATTAATTTATAATCCCACAGCAGTATATGATTGCTCTGTAATCTTGCCAACACTTGGTATTGATTGACTTTTTACACTTTTGCCAATATGATGAGGTAATTACCTGAGGTCAGGTAATATATTGTGTATTCCACTGAGGTCTGCTGAGATTACACATTTTTTCATATGGTACCATATCCATCTATTTTTCTCCGAAATACCTGTTCTTGGGTCTTGCTCTTTAAAAAAAAATTTATTTTTGTTTGTTTTTTTTTTTTTTTTAATTGATTGTTAGGAGTCTCTCTGCATTCTGGGTCACAACTGCCCAATAAAACTTTCTATATGGCAGAGATGCCATATCTCTGCACTGTCCAATATGGTGGGCACCAGCTACATAAGGCTGTTGAGCACTTCATATGATGTAATGCAACAGAGGAACTACATTTTTAATATTAGTTAATTTGAATTTGGTGAATAGCCACCTTATTGAACAACATAGTTTTAGGTGATTTGTTGGCTTTATGTTTTATGAATCTCTTCTCAAAGTCTGTGGATTATCTTTTCACTCCCTTTATGATGCCATTTGATGAACAGAAGTTATTTTTTTTTAAAGTAAAAATTTTTACTTTAAAAATTTAAGTTTTTTAAATTAATTAAAAATTAAGTTTTTAAAAATTTAAAATTTAAAAAATTTAAAAATTTTTTTAAAAAAAATTTAAAATATTTTTATTTGACAGAGAGAAACACAGCGAGAGAGAGAACACAAGCAGAGGGAATGGTAGCGGGAGAAGCAGGCTTCCCGCCGAGCAGGTTGCCCGATATGGGGCTCGATCCCAGGACTCCGGGATCATGACCTGAGCTGAAGGCAGACGCTTAACGACTGAGCCACCCAGGTGCCCCAGAAGTTATTTTTTTTTAAGTTTATTTATTTATTTTAATTGATCTCTACACCCAATGTGGGACTTGAACCCACGACCTGGAGATCAAGAGTCACATGTTCTTCTGCCCAAGCCAGCCAGGTGCACCAATGAACAGAAGTTCTTAATTTTAATGCAGTGAATTTTATCATTCTTTTCCTTTTTTTGTTTTATCAGTCTTTTCCTTTTTAGTGTTTAGTACATTGTTTATAAAGTCCTTTTTCATCCTGAGGTCTTAGAAATTGATTTTTGCATGTCTCATGAGGAATTGTGATTTTTTTTTTCTCTCCTTCACGGATAGCCAGTTTCCCTAACATCATTTACTAAAGGGTCCTTCCTTACCTCACCAATCTGCAGGACTGACAGTATTAATCAAGATAATGACAAGAAATAGATGGTACACTCATGCAATGTAATTGAAAAGAGTTTAGGGGCGCCTGGGTGGCTCAGCTGGTTAAGTGTCCCATTCTTGATTTTGGTTCAGGTTGTGATCTCAGGGTCATGAGATTGAGCTCTGCATGGGGATGGATCTGCACAGGGTGTGGAGCCTGTTTGGGATTCTGTCTCTCCCTCTCCTTCTGCCCCTTCCTTCTCTCTCTCTCTCTCTCAAAAAAAAAAAAAAAAAAAAAAAGAGTTTAATGAAGGTACTCCATATAAAGACGGGAGCAGGGTTTAAGGAAACTGTACAAGATGGGGAAGCTCCTGGGCAGCTACTAGCTGGGAACATGTAAGCACATCTAAGCCTGAGGGATCAAGGGGAAGATGCAGGACTTATTGGGCCCAGAGAAGAAAAACAGAAGAAAAAGGCCATCAGGGGCGCCTGGGTGGCTCAGAGGGTTAAAGCCTCTGCCTTCGGCTCAGGTCATGATCTCGGGGTCCTGGGATCGAGCCCCGCATTGGGCTCTCTGCTCAGCAGGGAGCCTTCTTCCCCCTCTCTCTCTGCTTGCCTCTCTACCTGCTTGTGATCTCTCTCTCTGTCAAATAAATAAATAAAATATTTAAAAAATAAAAAAAAGAAAAAGGCTATCATATAGGAGGTAACTATCCGTAGAAAAACATATCAGTCACTGCGGCCCGAGAGAGAGAGAATGGGCCAGAGAAATAAATACTTGACCATTCAGCCTCACCCTTGTCCCTCCTACAGATCTCCTGCTGGTATGGAACCCGTCACAACTGAGTTAGAAACCAGAGGAAAGAGAATGTCTTTTCTGTATCTTACTGAAATGTCACTCATCCTTTAAAGTGCTCTTAAATGACAATTTGTGTCTGAAACTTCAAGATTTTCTGTGTGTTCCAGGTGGACCCAGCTGAACTCTCTTTCGATTCCCATAACGTTTTGCATGCCTGTCTTAAGATTCTAATCTCACTACCTCATTAGCCTAGCAAATAGTAAACGTCTTTGCTGTTAGAAGTTACACCTTGTAACTGATGGAGTCCGTACAGGTCAGCCCTGGGGCACAGAGTAGTGTAGAGAAGGGTGGGCAGTGCATCCAGATAAACAGAAATCATCAAACACCCCTCTTCTCTTACAAATCTGTTTTCCATAAATGCATGGGTTTGTATGGGTTCTCTCTTCATACTGTGCCACTGGCCTATTTATACCAATGCCACACTGTCTTACTCACTATAGCTTTGTTTTTTCAAGTAAGCTCCATATGCCCAACATTGGGCTGGAACTCACAGCCTTGAGATCAAGAGTCACTTACTCTACCAGCTGCGCCAGCCAGTTGGTGTTACTGTAGTTTTACATATGACTTCATACTTGAGAGGAAAAGTCTCCCCTCCTTGTTTTTCTTCTTCAGGAATATCTTGGCTATTCTTGGCCTTTTATTCTTTCTTACATATTTTATTTATTTGTTTGTTTGTTTGTTTTTAAAGATTGTATTTATTTGAGAGAGACAGTGAGAAAGGGAACGCAAGCAGGGGGAGTGGGAGAGGGAGAAGCAGGCTTCCCTCCAAGCAGGAAGCCTGATATGGGGCTTGATCCCAGGACCCTGGGGACCATGACCTGAGCCGAAGGCAGACGCTTAACGACTGAGCCACCCAGACACCTTCTTATATATTATAGAGTCAGTTTGCCAATACCCATAAAAAAACTCTATTGGAATTTTGATTGGAATTACATTCAACCTACAGATCAAATGGAAGAGAGCTGACGTATTTATAATATTTAATCTCCCCATCCAAGGATATAGTTTATATCTCCATATACTTGGGTTTTGTTTAATGTATTCCTTAATAAAGTTTTATAAACTTTTATAAAAGGCCTCTGTTTCCTTTGCTAAATTTTTCTAGATACTTTTTATTGCTATAGTAAATATCTTTTTTTAAAAATGTCACTTTCTGCCTGGTTGTTGTTCATGTGTGAAAATGCAGTGTCTCTTGCCTGTTTCAGACCCAGCAACCTCACTAAATTAGCTTAGTAATCCTGATACTTTCTCTGAGAGTTCTTTGGGATTTTCTGTATAGGTAATCATATTGTCTATAAATAACAATAGTGTTGTTTCTTCCTTTACAATCCATCTGTTTTTCTTTCTTCTTTTTTTTTCTTGAGAGAGAGAGAGAGCAAGCTGGATGAGGGGTGAGGAACACAGGGAGAGGGAGAGAATTTAAGCCCCCAACATGGGGCTCAGTCTCACAACACTGAGATCATGAATTCTACTGAAATCAAGAGTCAGTCGCTTAAATGACTGAGCCACCTAGGTGCCCTAATCTGTTTTTCTTTTTAAAATCTTTTTGCAGTCCTTGAGACTTCTAGTAAAGTATAGAAGTGGTATTAGCAGACACCCCCTTACTTGCTCATGATTTTAGAGGAAATGCTCTCAGTATTTTAACATTAGTTATCATGTCTTCTATAGGTTCTTACAGAAGTGCCATATCAGGTTATGGAAGTTCCCTTCTGTTGCTAGTTTAGTAAAATGTTTTTGTTTTAACATGAAAGGATATTGAATTTGATCAAGTGCTCTTACTATGTTAATTGAGGTCATCATAGGAGTTACCTTCCTATTGCATTTGGAATGGTTTCATTTTTTTAAAAGATATTTATTTATTTGACAGAGAGAGAGAGAGAGAGAGAGAGAGAGCACAAGTGTGGGGGGGCAGTGGGAAGAGGGAGAAGCAGGCTCCCCACTCAGGAACCTGATATGGGACTCAACCCCAGGACTCTGGGATCATGACTTGAGCCCAAGGCAGATGCTTTACTGACTGAGCCACTCAGGCCTCCTCCTAAGGAATGGTTTTCTTTCTTCCTTCCTTCCTTCCTTCCTTCCTTCCTTCCTTCCTTCCTTCCTTCCTTCCTTCCTTTCCTTTCCTTTCCTTTCCTTTCCTTTCCTTTCTTTCCTTTCCTTCCTTTCTTTCCTTTCTTTCCTTTCTTTCCTTTCATTTGAGAGAGTATGAAAACAAGAGAGATCACAGATGGAGAGGCAGAAGCAGATACCCCACTGAGTAGGGAGCCTGATGCAGGGCGTGATCCCAGGACTCTGAGATCATGACTTGAGCTGAAGGCAGATACTTAGCCCATGGAGCCACCCAGGCGCCCCAGGGGTTTCATTTCTAATTGCTAAATTCTTACCTATTTTTCAAGGTCTCCCCAAACCTCCTTAACAGCTCCCCACTCTCTGTCATAAGGAATCCCGTCTCCTCTCCCTTCACTTGGTAATTAGCCTCTTTGAGGATTGGAACCATATGTTCCTCCCTTATCTATCTGTAATGCCCAGCAAACGGGCACATCATAAATGCTAACAAAATGTTAACTAAATTGTGGAGTGAGTCTTTCTTATGGGACTTAACGGTTTTGATTTTATAGTCTCTTATCTACATATATTTGCTCCCTTTCTAGATGGGGAGCTTTCAAGTGTAGGATCCACACGTGATTATTCTCTTTGCCCCTCTGGCATCCAACCCCTGGCCTCATTCAAAGCCCTGTTCTCTGACTGCCTGAGTTCTTGCTCTCCTTTGTAAGCTCTATCTTTAAAACTGTTCAGTCAGACTTCCAGGAATAGCCAATCCTTCTTCAAGGTCCCCCTTTGCAGAGAGGTTTGCTTCCCTCCCACCCACGGGGAACCAGGCCAGGCCTGATGGCTAAGGGCGAAGGAATTTTCTCCAGATTAATTTTTAAAAAAGTAATTTTGCAGCAGTCTGGGCTTGATCGTTCAGGGTTGAAGGATGGAGAGCAAGCCATAAAGAGCATTCCTTCCCCGTGATAGAAACTGAACCAAGGACAAGACAACAGTGTCAGACAGTTGGCCACTAATGGATGTTCCCTTTGGGCCTAGCTAGGCATGGAGGGGAACAGACATGTTGGCCTCAGTCTTAAGCCTGTAGAGGTTAATCACGTTGGAAATAGGAAATTCACATTTGACAAGTTAAGTGGCACCACCAGGCCGTCTCTTCATTCATTCACACATGTGTGTCATTCATTCAGTATTGTAAAGCCTCTGCCATGTGGCATGCACAGTGTCCCAAGCACTAGTGGGTTCAGGGCTGAAGAGAGGCCATCCCTGTCTCAGGCAGCTCACGGTTGAATGAGGAAGCTGGTTATGTAAACAGCTCCAGCACTTTGGTAAGCGTAGTGGCCAAAATATGTATTCATGAGCCCAGGGACGTGCAGGACACAGTGACTCTCACGGGTGCGGGTGTTCAAGAGTCAGCTAACAGGGGACTTAAATTTGGTGTGGAAGTTCTTTACCAGGATAAGAGAGAAGGATGCATGTGAAGTCAAGGAGACATGAAGAACATGGCAAGTTTTGGAACGACGACACTCATGACTGGAGTTTAGGGACAGGATGAGAATAAGAGAGGAAGAAGGGGAAAACAAGATGTGAGGCTGGAAAGGCAGGCGGGGACCAGGCTCCTAGGGGCCTTCGTTCACAGTGAGAAGGTATGAGAACGTGTGGGAGCCATATCCTCAGGGGTATGAGAAGCCACTTAGACATCTTTGTGGGGGGAGGGATGTTCTGATTCATCTTTTAGAGAGTTCCAAATGGACAGGAGTGAATGATAGAAGGAAGGGAACACACTAGAAGGAGGAAGACCCACAAAGAGGGGTGTTGAGCTAAGTTAGAAGCACAGACAGGATTAACTGGATAAGGACGAAAAGACACAGGGAATGGCCAAATCTCGATGTAAAAATTGGGGAGCATTTAGAGTGTCATGGCGCCAGTGAAGTGCCCTGGCAACTGGCACCTGCAGGAGGTCGTGAGGCTGGGAAGCAGTTAGCACATGGTAGGTGGGGTATCTAGGGCTTAGAAGTCTGTAGAACTAAGTAAGAAAGAGTCCATCAAAGACTCCAAAGTCTTAGGGGTTGGAAATGTAGCTCAGGGTACTTGGAAGAGATCTGTTGGAGATGAGGAAACCTAGATTCCAGACTGTGTTCTGCCACCAACTTGCCACATGAATTTGAACAAGTTATTTCTCCTCTCTGGGTCTCATTTTCTTGCTCATAAAATGAGGAAGCTGGTCTAGATCTCTTCCAGTGCTGAGAATTTAGGATGCCAAGCCCTGGCCTCTGTCCTTTTGTTCACTAGTGTTTGCGTTTGCCTCAGACCATCTCAACCTTACCCACTACCCCCACTGCATCTGGCCAAGTTCAGTCTCAAGTTCCCAAGTTCAGGGAAGCAGAATTGGTGGATGAGACAGGACGAGGCAAAAATAAGTGTTATATATATTCTCAAAGAAAAAAAGGAAGACTATTAGACCAGGAAGTAGGGACAAGCAATGAGGAAGAAGATTCCAGACAAGGAAAACCTAATGAAAGAGACTCGATAGATAGGTTGACTAACAGAAAGGAAAAAGCTGAAGAATAATGTATCCTTGTTAGCTTTCTCTGTATAACAAACCACTGCCAAACTTAATGGCTTAAAACAGAAGCCATTCGTTACTGCTTATAGTTTGTAGGTAAATTGGACAGTTTTTGTGGAACTGGGCCGGACTCAGTTGATGTCAGCCGAGCTTGCTCAGGAGTCTGTGGTCAGCCAGAGGGTCAGCTGGGGGCTAGCTGGTTTAAGATGGGCTCCCTTGCTTGTCTCACAACTGTCTGGCTGTCAGCTGGGACAAAGGGCCAACTGGGTCATATGTCTTTCACTGTCTAGTAGGCTCACCTGGGCTTGTTCACATGATGCTGTCAGGATTCTAGGAGAGAGAGAGACATAGTATGCGAATGGTCAAAATATGTCACAAAGCCAGTCAGAGGTATGGAAATAGGCTATCTGTTGATGGGAGGATCTGCAGGGTAGCCCTCCAAAGGGTGTGGACAGAGGAAGAAATCAAGGATCGTGGCCGTCGGTTCAGTCTACCAAATGCATCCCCTGAATGCTATTCACATTCCTTCCACATGCAAAATATGTTCACTCCCCTGGGGCACCTGGGTGGCTCAGTGGCTGAAGCATCTGCCTTTGGCTCAGGTCACGATCCCAGGGTCCTGAGATTGAGCTCTGCATCCGGGTCCCTGCTTTTCAGGGAGCCTGCTTCTCCCTCTCCCTCTGCCACTCCCCCTGCTTGTGCGCGCGCTCTCTCTCTCTGTCAAATAAATAAATAAAATCTTTATAAAAAAATATGTTCAGTCCCATCCCAACACCCTAAACATTCTCATTAAACTGTGGCATCAAGCTTGAAGCTCAGGATCCCATGATCCATACCAGATTCTAGTGAGACTCCTCAAATGTGGCTCCTTTCATTTGGAGATCTGTGAACCGAGAAGCTAAGTGACCTGATCTACACGCAGCTACAGGGGGAGCAGAGGGCAGCCACTGGTCTGTTGGAATGCTGCAACCCAGCCGGGCTGATGGTGACAGGGGCCCTGCCATGGCAGTAGGGAGTGTTCCTGTAGTAGGTCTCCTCCGTTCTGCTCCTTGGGAGTGGCTCCCTAGTCTGGTTTTCTCCCTGGCTCTTCCATCTGTCCGTCCTCTGGTTCTCCCAGGAGACAGCCTGCGTTTGCAGGCATGTAGCTTTCTGAGTCTGCTTCCTGTCTACACAAAGTTGGGGACCTGGGGGCACTTTTATCATTTGAAACATCTCAGATTCCAGTTCCTTTTAATCCAGGCTGGCAGCACTTCCCCATGTTCTCTTAAAACCGTGTAGGCATGCAGTGTGTACGATTAAGTCCAGTCCATTTGAAAAAAGTCACACCCACAACTGTTTTTGAGGTCTGACTGCCCTTCAGATTTATTCACTGTTACTTTGGGCTGGCCAGACAGCCACGCCCTCAAAGCTCCCTGGAGCCCTTGCGTCCAGATGAAAGGATCTGCTGGGAGGCAACAATTCAATTCTCTCAGAGATCTTTTTTTTAAAAAAATATTTATTTGAGAACGCGGGGGCACTGCGAGAGAGAGAATCAGACCCCTGCTGAGCACAGAGCGGGAGGTGGGGCTCGATCCCAGCACCCTGAGATGGTAACTGAGCCGAAGGCAGACGTTTAACCAACTGAGCCCCCCGGCTGCCCCTTACTTCTCTCAGAGGTCTTCACAGGGGGTCTTTCAGTCATATCTGCACACCTATAGGGAAAGTTGCACAAAGCTTCCGGTGGTTTGGAAACTTTCTGTGTGGACAACGACCATCCCTTTGGTCATGGTGTCCAAAGAGGAGCCTTCTGAGGACAGGCGGTGTGGATATTGCCTACAAAGTGTACTAAGAGAGACACCAGGAAGATTCCATTCCCAGACTCAAAAATCTTTTTTTATTTTTCCTATGCCCAAATTCCGTCTGTAGAGACTCTGTGGTTTGGGTTAGGCATTAACCTGCCTCAGGACCTACCCTGTATGGCCATTGTCATGGATAACATGTTAATTACCCATATCTGTGCCCCACCCTTAGTGCTGAGCACAGCTTGGCCCCTCCTCGATGTGCACTTCCTGAGTCTCCTCTCCTACAGTTTATATTATACTGTGGAGGGAGCACGGGGAAGTGCTGTCCCCTCAGTGTAAGTGGGTTGGTTGGTTAGTTCCTTGCACGGATGTTTAGGAAACACCTGCTGTGTGCCAGGCACTGTTCTAGACACCAGGACTGTAGCCCCCAGTAAGTCACTCATGCCCCCTCCCTTCTTGGAGTGTATAATCCAGTGGGGGCAGATAGATGGGAAGTTAGTAAAGAACCCCCCAAATAATGCCAGATGGTGATAACCCCACGATGGAAACAAGGTGAGGGGGCTGAGTTGGGGTAGCTGGGGAGCCCTAGTGAGAGCAAGAATGGGGAGGAAGGAAGGGGAGGCCAGAAAGTGAGGTGAGGACAGTCCTGGGCCTCCTCCACAATTTTGCCCAGTGACTGCAGAAAGGACACTTCAGTTCAAATAAACAAATAAATCTCAAGAAATATGATCTGTCATAGCAAACTCAACACCATTAGTCATGATTCCCTCAAGGACTGGAGCAGTGGACTTGGGCGTCAGGGCCCTCGGTTCTAATGCTAGTACAGCCCCCAAGCCCCCAGTGGCTTTGGCGGGTCCCCTCCCTCCTTGGAAGGGCAGGGCTTAGTGCTGTCCACCACCCAGTGCTTGGTGCAATGAGCAGCAACCTCCATGGGAGCCGGAGGCAGCCGGCTGATGGCCGCCCAGTGTCTCGCTGTCAGAATTCCCCTCCTCGGCCCTGCTGTGCAGTTTCCCTGCCTCACTCCACTGGGCTCCAGCTCTAGGCCATCTTTTCTTTTATGGATTTAGTCATTCTCCAAACAGACAGCATATCACAGTGCCCCTGGTGCAGCTGTGGACTTGGCCCCGATGCTGGTCCAGAGTCATTGCTCACTGTGGGCTCC
>JAQQSY010006288.1:0-11136 GCA_028646535.1 Procyon lotor | reverse complement strand
TTGGAGTCTAGAAATTCATGGAAGTGATTTCTTAATTCTGTATTTCACTTCTTCCCTCCTTATAAAAAATCTGAATAAATTTTTTAAAAAGATTAATAATGATATGGAGCTGAAGTAGTTTATACTATATTATAATGAGAATGGTTTTCTTAGGTTCCTTATAGTGTGGCTAAAAGTTTTATAAGGAGAATTTCATAAACGATGAAACAACAAAAAAATGTTATGTAGACACACAGACACACAGAGCTAGCTAGCTAGCTAGCGATATGGTTTGAATACGTGCCCCCAAGGATAAAGACTTTGTAATTGAATAATGTATTTAGGGAGGGTTTGGTGGTTAATAAGCTCTTACTTTTTTAGTTAGTTTTAAACATTTGTTAATGGTACTAAAATAGTTTTTTTTAAGATTTATTTATTTATTTTAGGAAGAGAGTGCATGAGCAGGAGGGGCAGAGGGAGAGGGAGAGAGAGCTCACAACCCTGAGATCATGACCTGAGCCAAAATCAAGACTCCGATGCTTACCCAGGCACCCTGGCACCAAAATATTTTTAACTCCTCAGATTTATGTCACTTCTACTTATTTATATTGAGATCACCCTCTGTTTTCTGAGTATATTCATCTCTTACTGTTTTTATCTCTGTGGACAGTATACCCTGCCTGTTTCCCCATTCTAATGAGACAGTGTTTGCCAAGTGACCAGGATGGTGCCCAGTGTGTAGTGGAGACTAAACAAGTTATGGCCCTTGTTTTTCTTTCTCTTTCTTTCTTCCTTTCTTCCTTTCTCCTCCTCCTCCTCCTCCTCCTCCTCCTCCTCCTCCTCCTTCTTCCTCCTCCTCCTCCTCCTCCTCCTTCTTCTTGTGAGAAAAAGAAAGGACTCATGGTGGGGGGGAGGAGGATAACCTTTAAGTTGTATTCCCTTGACAGATACAAGTCAAACAGGGTGACAGATTTCTATTGAAGGTACGGCCCAGGAGATAGCGATTTCTGGGGCTTACGTCTATGTCTGAAGCATCACCCCCAAAGCTCTCCTGTGTGCCGTGCGACCTCCGAAGGCCCCTCTGGTGCTTGTATTCCACCTCTGAGTCATATTCGTTGGAGTCTCTCAGGGTAGACAAGCCGCTGTCGAAGCAGCTCTTGGGAAGGCTGTCCACCTCATAATTCATCCTCTGCATTCATCCTCTGCAGAGAGAGAATCTCAAGCAGCCTCAACCCTGAGCACAGAGCCTGGTGTGGGGCTCGATCTCATGACCCTGAGATCATGACCTGAGCCAAAATCAAGAGTCAGACACGTAACTGAACCACCCCAATGCCCCATTATTTCAGTATAAACTTAGGTTTTTGTGAAAATCAAATGGAAAAGCAAAAGTAAATAAGGAAATAACTCAGTTTCTTTTGATTCTTTTGTTTGATGTTAATTTCTCGCTCACTTATAAGATGTTAGACAGTTTCACAAATGGAACCATCCATAAAAGTCAGGGTTTCCAGCCTTTATCCAGAGGACCTCCCTCTGAAACCTCTCCTACAAAAGTCTTTCAACACCTAGTGGCAGAAAACTCTTATGTCGTATTCTGGTACCACACCTGTCTAATTGCCTGTCATTTTTCACCATGTTGATTAGAAATATGACTCCTAGAAAAGTTTATCAGCTGGCCCTTATTTTGTCTTGGGCAACCTGGGAGAATGTCTTCTTCATCTTCACATGTCAGCTCTCTGAGGATTTGAAGAGGGAAGCCATTAAGACTAAAGTGGAGTTCATGGAACCATTTCTTGTGTCTGAGGGTTTTGAGTCTCACATTATCATGGTTACCTTTCCCATCTAGATTCTCAGCATCCCTTTTAAAGAATGGAGCTGTTATCCAGAAATGGATAAGCTGTTTGGAATATGGTCTGACCCCATTAGACTGAAAAGGTTCACATCTTCTGCATACATTTTTCTTAACTTGAGATTGCATTTATTAAGCTTTGGACACTGTGATTCCTTTCGTATCAGGAAATACAGGAAGTGATTTTTAAAAACTGCTTCATTTTTATTAAATATTAGACTTGAGTGTCTTTATCTTAATTGTTGCACAGAATGAGCTGGTGTTGCTTTGAACATGTTTCACCTGATACATAATCATGGACTACATTGTGATTCTTGGCAAAAGTGAGAGTGTTGGGAAGCCTTCTTGAGCCCATTGCTGTGTAGTCCTGAACTTTGTGAACACTCGGGTAAAGCTCTCTTCTCCTTTATCACCAGGTCTTCCCGCTCCTCCTACGTGGATGAGGACTGTGACTCACTGGCCCTCTGTGACCCTATGCAGAGGATGAATTATGAGGTGGACAGCCTTCCCGAGAGCTGCTTTGACAGCGGCTTGTCTACCCTGAGAGACTCCAACGAATATGACTCAGAGGTGGAATACAAGCACCAGAGGGGCCTTCGGAGGTCGCACGGCACACAGGAGAGCTTTGGGGGTGACGCTTCAGACATAGACGTAAGCCCCAGAAATCACTATCTCCTGGGCCGTACCTTCAATAGAAATCTGTCACCCTGTCTGACTTGTATCTGTCATGGGAATACAACTTAAAGGTTATAAATATGAAACATAGTCAGTAGAGTGTTTTTTCTTCACCAGGGTAGGGGGAAATTTTCACAGATTGCCATTTGGGGCTACTCTCTTCCATAACGGTACTGATTGTAGATTCAGCCGCATAGTTTTCTTCTCTTTAATCCATGATATATATGTGTAATGAGAGACTTTGTTTTTTAATGCTGACTAAAAAAAAAAAATAATAACAAAAACCAGGTTCCTGATATAAGGGATGAAGAGACATTTGGTGCTGAAGGTGTGGCTGCCATCTTAGACTGGAAACCCCAGGGGTCTGCTGGTGAGGGCAGCATGGTCAGTTCTTCCAGGAAGCCCATCTCGGCTCTGTCACCACAGGTAGGTAGTTTCTGAGATATTTTATTCATAACACTGAATTTTTGGTGCCATGTAACTTCTTAGGAAGACAACTGGCATGACCTTTGTCGCCCACTGTGGCTTTGTCCCCCTAGACAGACGTGGTGGATGGGGAGCATAAATCTTCCAGCTCACAGAAGGCTTACAAGATTGTGCTTGCTGGGGATGCCGCAGTGGGGAAGTCTAGTTTCCTCATGAGGCTCTGCAAGAATGAATTTCGAGGAAATACAAGTGCCACCCTGGGTATGGTTCCTTCTTCAGTTGGTAATGGGGAAATGACCTTCTTTGAGCTTGATTTTATTTTCCTTAGAGAGTATATACACAGATCTCTCTTTATATTTATATAATATATAGGGGTGTGTGTGTGTGTGTGTGTGTGTGTGTGTGTGTATGTGTATCCTGGTCCATGAAATGGTCTTCTGTTTTGGCAAAGGCCCAACTTGAGGAAAAGAAGACCAACAAAGGACAAACGTATCTACTTAGCCAGTCAGAGCAACCAGACCAAGCTTAGAGCCAGAGATGACAGATTCACTTATTCAGCAAACATTTCCTGAGTTCTCCTATGAGCCAGACACTGTTGTAGGTGCAGAGGACACACAATGAACAGAGGGAACTAAGTCCCGGCCTGCAAGGAAACTTCGCCCCAAAGGAGGGCAATGGGTGAAAAGAAAATGAAATTTGGAGAGAGGTGCAGTTTTACACACCTCTCTGTGTGTGACCAGGGGAAGCTTTTCTGATAAGATGTCACTTGATATTGATAAAATGACATTGTTGATGGCCATTTGTCATGGTCAAAATCATAGCCAGCTGCATGATCCCTCCCCCTCCTTTACAACAGAATGCAGGAGTAAACACTTCTGAGAACAAGAGAAGAAATGTCCAGATTTCCCAAATTTGCATACTAGTCAGTAAAAGGAGTTGAAGGTTTGCTTTCTTCAAGGTTTCCTTTCTTCTTTATCTAAAGAGTTCTTATTTTGATGACTAGAAACATTGGAACAGATTGATTATACCCTCTTCACAATGGGCGTCTTTGTAAATTTATGGTTCTTCCTTATACCCCCAAGATAACAAAGCTGCAAGTTTACTTTGATTTGGTTCCTGAAAAGACCGCCTGTTTTGTTCAGTTGCTTAAGAGCATGGCACATATACACACCTATGTATCCACACACAGATACATACACACATACACATTTCCACGTGCACACAACACACACACACATAAACACACCGAGGCATACCACGTTCATCTAATTACACGGGCAAACAGAACACAGATTTTCCTTTTGTCCATAGACAAAAGCCTTCCCCACCCCAGCCAACCTGCAGATGGGGCATCTGCTTGCTCCTGTGTGGTCTGACTTGGAATTAGAGTTTGAAGGTCACATTCATGGCTCTGTTCCTCACCGAGCTTTGGCTTATTGGCTTTTGTCTTATCTACAGAGGGGGGCTTGAGAGTCAAAACCAGTGGAATTATTTACATCATGTTCCCCACGTTCTCTTGTAATTCCTTTTCAGGAGTGGATTTTCAGATGAAAACTCTCATTGTGGACGGAGAGTGCACTGTCCTGCAGCTCTGGGATACGGCTGGTCAGGAGAGGCAAGTGCAGCCGGCAGCGCTGTGGGCTCGCCTCGCTCTGCATGGACGAGCCTCATGGGGACGCTTGGTGGTTTTTGATGCTCATGATCCTATAATTATAGTACACTGTGTAATTACATAGTGCATTAGGATTTCAGGAATGTTTGCATGTCCCCACATTCTCTCCTCCTTCATTTACCTGTCAGTTGTGTGTGGAGATCTTCAGGCTTCCTCTGAGCCACTGTTGAGTTGGGAAAAGGAGAGTGCCCTTTCTGAACAAGAGAACGCGGGGGAGGCAGCACTCCCGGAGTTCAGAGTCGGTGTGAGGAGGTACTTAGCCAGGCTCAATAAAAGATGGAAAAGGGAATCTGACAGCTCCCCTCCATTCAAGGGCAGAGGTGCCAACTAAATAGAAGACTTGCGTCTGGTGACCTTGCCTTCTCTTGCGTGCATTGCTGGTGACCCGAAGCATCAAGCATAGGTTTTAATCCCGCCCAACTCTGGAAATAGCATCTGTCCAGTTGTGCAACTCGTGAGTCTGGGCTGCGCCCCACCTCTGTACTAGGCACCGTTCAGGCTCAAAGATTCAACAGGGAACAGACACAAATCCACAGAAGCTGCTAACAGGGAGCTCCCATTCTCTAGGAGACTGAGACGTTCAACATTTAAAAAACATTCGTGGTCGACGTGGCCCTTTTAAAGATGCTATCAAGTATTTCAGTCGTTGGGACATGCACGTTGGTGTATGCTCTTCCGCTAGTGAACCGTCCCACACCCCGTATGTGGAAAGCCGGCATGCTGTGGCACTCCACGTTGTGAGGCCCTCTTCCATGCCACCCCCCTCCCCAGTACTTCCTTCCCACCCCCAGACCACAATTTTCTTTCTCGGGCCTCTCCTTCCCTCCTTCCCTCCTTCCCTCCTTCCCTCCTTCCCTGTGTCCCATGCATGTGTTTGGGAGATTATTGCTGGGCTGGAATTTTTCAGAACTTACATTCTCAACCTTGTCCTGGTTATACTTTGGGGTTTGTAGACGTTCTTGGGACCGTCTGAAGGAGAAATTGCTTGGCTCTCGTAGATCAGCCCCCAGATTATTCTGTTACCCTCCGCTGAGTCATTCCAGTCCTCTGACGTGGCTCTGGCCCAGGGCCAGGTTGCCATGAGATTCTTCCGAATGGGGGCTTATCTTAGAAGAGGAGAAAAATTAGCAAGCATAAAAGAGTTGAGGAAGGGGCAGCATCTGACCAACAGACTGATTAGAACCGTCATTTACACGCTTTCCTCTTTGCCAGATTCAGAAGTATCGCCAAGTCTTACTTCAGAAGAGCAGATGGTGTTCTGCTGCTGTATGATGTTACGTGCGAGAAAAGCTTTCTCAATGTCCGAGAGTGGGTGGACATGATTGAGGTAAGACATCAAAACAGAGCAACAAACAAAAGCTTAGAAGATGTGATTTCTCTCCTTTGCTGGAATGCACACCGTTAGAGAGCATTGACTGGACGTGAGAAGGAGAGTCTCCTGGCACTTGGCAGTATCGGTCTCTTCCTCAGTAGCCGGGCGACTTTCCCCAGAGCTGTGGATACCCCTGAAGGGAGCTTCTGGGAGTAAAACTTCCGGTTCTCTTACAGATAAAATCAGAAGCCCTTTGGAAGCAACTGCAAATGTGGGCAACCTGAGAAGCAGCAGCTCTTATGCCTGGGGTGGTGTGCATGTGACTGGGTGTGCATGGGCCCCCGTGTGTGCTGGGTGTGAGCTCCATTAGCACCTGTGTCCTCACTTTATTCTGGTGGTAATTCGGGTGCCCCTGAAACACCAGTGGTATCTTAAACATCATAACATCCTGTGCTGCCCTTTTTTTTTTTTTTTGGTTAAATGAGATGATGTCTTTCATCTGAGGAGCTTTCGTATCCTTTGGTTTCCTGGTAAATAATTTCTAGAAGTAGGAAATGATTTTGACCACACTAAGTGTGCTGCCAACAGTTATTAATTAACATAAAATTACAGTTCAAGCTGTGGTTCGATATGCTCTCTTAAAAAAAAAACAGTGGCTCATATAATTTTTCAATTAAGTGTAATATCTCTAATTTTTAACAGGCATTAAACCATGCAGTGTTGATTAAACAGAACTGATTGCTGTATATCAACTTAGCTTCTAGAGTCTTCCACTGGGCCTATTTCATACCCTGTAAGAAAATAGAATTAGGTTCTCTTTCTAACTAAAGAAGTAAGGTGAGAAATGACAAAGAAATGTGCATTTTGTCCTAGCGAAATATCATGACCTAAAATTATTATAAATACCATGGAAGTGTGTTGACGTTTATGTAGCATTTTTATTTCACAAAATTTCCACATGTTATATTCATCTCTGTAACATATCTGAGGAAAGAAGTAAGAAGTGTAATGTTACTCTCACTTTTTATGAGAAACCCGAGGCAGAGAAAGTATATGAGCCTGGCTTGGGGTTATTTAGAGGTGAGGGGTTGAGGGGGGCCTTGGATCTCCTGAGTCAGCCCTGGTTGCCGCTGTGATAAAGAGCCAGAGGAAGCAGCAGGTTGAGAAGAGAAGCTTTCGGTGTCTAGAGCAGAGTTCTGAGGTACATTTGTGCACAGAGAAGTGTCTGCTCATGGGAACAGACCTCCCTGGGGTAGAACGATGAGTCCAGAGAATAACATCATCCCGACAGAATCATACCCACAGATAATTCAAAATCCACAGCAAAACTTTTTATTGTTAAAAACTTTTGGACTCAGTCTGCATTTTAAGTCTTTGGATGGTGCGCAAGGACCAGCGGCCCAAAGGCAGGGTCAGCCACAGTGTTGAAATAGCCCTCAGTGTCCAGCCACAGCTGGTGTGCCGGGGCCTCGTAATTTGCCATCATTTGCTAATCACCTACA
The DNA here is from genome assembly GCA_028646535.1 of Procyon lotor. Lineage (NCBI taxonomy): Eukaryota > Metazoa > Chordata > Mammalia > Carnivora > Procyonidae > Procyon > Procyon lotor. The sequence goes on along the minus strand of JAQQSY010006288.1, from coordinate 3,724 downwards.
TGGTAAGTGACCTTTTCAGCTCTGTGGATCACCTTTCACAGGGTCTGGAAAGGAAGAAAACTATATTCAAGATGAACTCTTGAATTCGTCCTGGGGAAAAATCAGATACTACTTGGCTTTTGACTTCCACCTTTGGGAGAAAAAGGCACGATAAACCTCTGCCCTGGCTCAGCCTTTCTGTGGACATTCTGTGGGGACAGTTTATGGGGCCACTAGAAACACGGGTAGAAACTGAGAATGTGATTGTTGGGGTAGGCCCAAGGGCTGAGGGGTAATAGAATGTCAGTGGTGAATTAATAATTAATACAAAAAATCACTGAGTTACAAAATTGCGCAATAAAATCATGGGTAAAATTAAACGGTGGCCATTTACTTACCTGTCATAAATAATGTATTGGTTGAATACTTGGGTGAATGTTGAATTGAGGAGACACTTGAGACGTGAGATCTCTCCCTGACTTTTAAGCATTCCGGAGTATTTTTGGAGTCCCTGCTTTGTGCACATTCCAGAGCCTGCAATGCACCCATAGTGGGGGTGTACTACTTGTACCTGAGTAGGGGAAACATAACAAGCAACAAACAAATAAAATAAATGGAATGATAGAGAGTGATAAATATTGCAGGCACAAGAGGAGGGCAGGGTAAAGGGCCTGATGGTGTGGTCAAGGCAGCCTCCCTGGAAGGTGCTGTTCAAGTGAAGACTTGAAGAAGTTGCCTGTATTTACTGAAATAACTTTGGGAAATCATTTAGATGCTTGGGTCCTTGTCTCACTTAAGTGAGTATTTGTGCTGTGGCTTCTAGAGTTGCCCCCTCAGAACCTGAACAGTTTGCCAAAGAACACGATTAATGAACACATCGATGGACAGGGCACCTAGTTTCAGGGAGGGCCCTTCATTCCCTTCTCCCCTCTGCTCTTACTACACTGCGGTGCCCTCAGTCAGAGGAGAATGGTCTGAAGAGAAGGGAAGTCGGATGTAATGCCATCGTTTTCAAGGCTCATTTCTTGAGCCTATGGCAGGTGTAGCACCAAACCGAAAGCGCAGCTGGTACCTGGAGGCACCACAGAGGGTCACATCCACACGCCCCCATCAGGGCTGCTGCTGCTTCTGCATGAGAACCAGAACCCTGTTTTTTGGGACCTGTCAGGTTATCTTCCTCTGTTCTCATTAGAGCCTCCTGAGGTGCCGTGTGCCCTTACTAACACCTTCATTTTACCAGTGGGAAACTGAGGCAGAAACAGGAAGCGTTTCGCCTCATTTCAGAGCCACAGCCAGTGAGCAGCCAGGTCGTGGGACGAGTGGCCTCAGACACGGCTCTGCTCCCCACGTCTCACGTCCCACCAGGGGACGTGACCACTCCCACTGACCAGGGAGCCTGACACATGGCTCCATCCCAGGACCTGAGCAAAGGCAGACACTTAACTGACTAAGCCACCCAGGTGCCCTCCCAACCCCCACCAGGCCCCATGTGGACCTACGAAGGCGGATTTGGGAGCATTAGCCTTAGAATCGACTCCTTTGAGTGACTGGTAATTGACTCCTCATAAGAAAAACATTAATCTTTAGGACCTTCACATTTTGCTTTTGCTGTGAACCAGATTGCAATGAGTGTGGAATTCCCATGCTCTGTTTTTATCCTGTCATGGCTGAGGGATTTCCCGTGTGTTTTGTACATGAGATAATGAAGTTGACTCGTCATCAGCACTGTTTGGAGTGGAAGTCACAGAAAATTGTGTGGGTGCGACAGCCAAATACAGTTCTGCGGTCATGCCCCTTTGGCATGAGTTCATATTGGTTCGTGTGGTGGCAGGGGTGATGGGGAGGCTTTGGACCGTGGCCCCGGCCTTTGCAAGTTCTTATTTCACCTCTCGGAATTTCAGTGTTCTCACCTGGCAATGGGAGGACGTTTGGCTCTCCGCAGAGAGATTTTGAGGCTGGAAGATACAACCTCCAGGTCATGCGGCACCCGCGGGGCATTTGGAGAGTGGAGGCTGCTGTGGGTGCGGCTGCTCTCGTCAGTGGAACTTGTTCAGTGTTTGATGAACGCACAGTTTTTTCCCCCTGGCAGGATGCAACCCAGGAGAATGTTCCTATCATGTTGGTAGGAAACAAGGCTGATCTCCGTGATGCTGCCGCAGCAGAGGAAGAAAAGTGCGTCCCAGGATACTTGGGAGAAAAACTGGCCATGGTAAGGGCGAAAGTGGGGCTGTTGGGATAGACCTAGCCATTCATGAGCTCTGCGGTCAGCGGCCCTCACTCCTGTCTACATTCGCTTTATGAGGTTCTTTGGCAAACTGCCACCCTTTTCGATGGAACTGCTGGCCTTCCTTTTCAGGCAGAACTCCCAGTACCCACCCCCGCACTTTATTTTTTAATTTTAATTTTATTTTTAAAAATATATTTGAGAGTGAGAGACAGAGCATGCATGAGCATGAGCAGGGGGAAAGGAGTGGAGGGGCAGAGGGAGAGGGAGAAGCAGGCTCCCCACTGACCAGGGAGCCTGACACGTGGCTCCATCCCAGGACCTGAGCAAAGGCAGACACTTAACTGACTAAGCCACCCAGGTGCCCTCCCAACCCCCACCCTCGCCACACACATTTTAATGAACGTAAGTAATTGTGCCAAGGATTAAACCTCTAATGGAGGTAAAATGATCACTTGGTCAATTTTCCCCATTGAAGAACGTTGACAGAATTATCCTGCCTTCCGCCTCACCCTCGGCCAGTCCTGGACTCCTCCAGCTCTGGATTCCACGTCAAGGAAAAGAATGGGTATCCTGTTTAGAAAACATGGTTTGGTTCCAGAGGGTTACTGTGCCAAAGGGCAGTGGAAGAGAATTGGGAAACTTGTTTTTTTCCTCTAAGATTTGTGCTTAGTTGAATAGTCTAAAGTTATTTTTGGTTGTGCGCTTGTATAGGACATGAAGCTCATTTCCACCCAGTGTACTACTGAGGGCAGCGTTTATTGTCCTGTTATTACCAGTGTGTGTGGCTGCTCCAGGGCCCCCTTAGGACCGGGTTTTCCCAAACGGCATCAGAGACACCTGCAGGTGGATAAGTCCACGCCATCGCAGTCTGATCTGATATGGCTGCCTCTGCGGTCCATGTCAGCGTGCAGAGAGACTGTTGTGCGGCACATAGATTGTAAAAACAAGTGTCAGTGTCATCGTTTTAAGTTGGAAAATCTTTCTTGTTTTGAATTTTAAAACTTTGAACCAAACATGCTAAACATCAGAGCTAGGCAGCAACGCCCAGAAGGGATTCATTGAACATGTTGAATCGTAGGCACTTGATTATGTGTGGGGGAAAGACTAGAGCACACAGCAGACAGTCTGTGTCCTCATGTAGTTCATTTCAGGGGGATACACATGAAATGTATGTAATCCACATGCCACATTGTCCCACACGCCCCCTTAGCGAATAATTCCTTGCCACATGCCGGGTTTATCCCCTCCTCACAATTTCTGAGTTCCCAAGGTTTGCCCACTTATGCCTCCCGTGACAACTACCGTCCTATACCCTCAGAAGGACCCTCCACGTCACCCCATAACATCCTAGCCATAAAACTCGGAAGCAGCACTACCCATTGCCACTAGAAATTCATTCACATTCATTGTAGAATTTTTATAGATTTCCTGTGGATTGAGGGGCTCATGAGTAAAGGTCCCACTGTGGATTCTTTCCCCCTCATTTTGTCCTCTCTCTCCATGCTCCAGAGCAGCCAC
>JAQQSY010006287.1:0-11136 GCA_028646535.1 Procyon lotor | reverse complement strand
GAGCGTGTTTTGAATTTTTCCCTCTAGAGGCCAGTTTTCTGACCTCAGATTCAAGTGTGTGGCTTTGTTTGTGTGGAGGGTCGGGCGTCTACCCCCAGACGGTGGTCTGCGTACCTGGTTTGTTTTTACTTGAGTCTTGGGCAGCAGGGTCTGTAGACTTGCCGGGTGGACGCACTGCTGCGGCCTTGGAAAGCGCAGCTCCCGCACGCAGATAGTTACAAGCCGCTGGCGCTGTGTGGAATCCTAGTTGCTATTGAAGGGACCTTCTTAGCTTAGGGACGAATTTGACATTCAGTTATTTTTGAAATGCTTATGTTTTGCTTCAGTGAAAATGCAGAGCAGCTCAGCCTGAAGACTTCCCTGTTGGTGTTCACGGCTCTTTCCGGGCAGAGCGTGTTGTTTCATGTTGGTCTTCGCCAAGTAAGACAGCCTTGGCCGTCCCGTTGTGCTGGCTTCAGGAAGGCCAGCTGCAGGTCCGCAGTTGGGTCCCCTCGCCCATCTCCCAGAGTTTTACGTCAGTGCTCACCACCCCAATAATGGTGCGTTTCAGATGCTGAGATGGCTACGGAGGAGCCAGGGCGCTCACCGGGTGTGGGAGGATTTTGCTCCAGATCCTTCTAAGGTCAGATCACACAGGCTTGCCTAATTCTTGCTGCCCGTGAGTCAGCAGGGCTTAAAGCCAGAAGCAAGGGTCTGCTGTTTTCCAAACAAGATGTCATAGTGTTGAAGGTAAAGCCGAGTAAAACCTCTTGAGCACCCTTCTTGAGAAAAATTCACACGGCATACAATTCACCCGTTTGAGGTGTACATCTCTGCGAGTTCTTGTACGTCCACAGACAGCAGTCAATTTGAGCATATCTCTCTTGCCCTGAAAAGGACCGTGGGCACCTGGCTGGCTCACTTAGTGGAGTGTGCAACTCTTTTCTTTTTTTTCTTTTTTGTTTTTGAGAGAAAGAGAACATGCGTGTACAGGTGCGCAAGCACACTCGGGGAGGGGAGGGGCACAGGGGGAGTCCCCCGCAGACGCCTCAGGGAGGGCTCGATCCCATGACCGAGTGTCATGGCCTGAGCCGAAATCAAGAGTCAGATGCTGGGGGCCTGGGTGTTTCTGTCAGTTGAGCATCCAGCTCTTGGTTTCCGCTCGGATCGTGATCCCAGCGCCCTGGGATGGAGCCCCTTGTGGACTCCACGTGGGCAAGGAGTCTGCTTGAGAATCCCCCCCATGCGTGTGTGTGCACACACACACTCTTGCACACCCTCTCTCTAAAATAAATAAATTAGGGGCGCCTGGGGGGCTCAGTGGGTTAGAGCCTCTGCCTTCGGTTCAGGTGGTGATCTCAGGGTCCTGGGATCGAGCCCCACGTTGGGCTCCCTGCTCAGCCCGTTTGTGCTCTCTCTTCCTCTGTGTTAAATGAATCAATAAAATCTTTTAAAAATAACAAAATAAAAGTTAAGAACAAATAAATAAATGAAAGAGTCGGACATTTAATCCCCTGAGCCACCCAGGCGTCCTGGCGTGAGATCAAGCCCTGTGTGAGGCTTCCCACGGGGATGGAGCCCGCTTGAGATCCTCTTTCCCGCTCTCCCTCTGCCCACGCCCCCGAAACGTGCTGTCCCCCTCTCCCCCTTCCTGTGGAAAGAAGAAACCTCGCAGGCGTGCGCTGTCACTCGCGTGCCGTCTCGTCTCCCTTTAGCGCAAGCGAGCGGGAATGCACCTTTGCCTCCCTAGGGTCACGCAGCTCTGGACGTCTCGTCTGCCTGGCGTTGTGCGTGGTCTTCTGTGACTGGCTTCTTCCACCGAGCGTCGTGTTTTAGGGGCTAGCCCGCGTTGTAGAATGCGGCAGGACTGCTCTCTTTTTTGTGCCCAAACGATACTCCGGTGTGTGGATGGGCCCTGCCTTGTTTGTCCTTCCGTCGGCTAGGCGTGCTCCGCCTTTCGGCTGTCAGGGACCACACTGTTGTGAACACACATGCAGGTGTTTGCGTGGACGTGTGTCTGCTGCTCTCGCGTGCACGCCGAGGAGCGGGACAGAGGTCACTGCTCAGTGTCTGAGGAACTGCCGGGGCCCGTTTTCCCAAGTGGCCGGCCGCACACCCCGCAGCGGCGCCTGGCGCTCCGTGAAGTTACCCTCAGCACTGGGGCGGGCATGTGCCGTGGTGCGTGCGGTGAGATGTGCCGGTGCGATGATGCACAGACATGTAGCCTGGGGCAAAGGATACGTTATATGTTAATAAAAAAAGAAATTATTTTTTAAAAAATTTTTAATTGAAAAAAAACCAGTTACCTTCAAGTTGTTTCCTTGGGGAGATTGTGAGTAGTTACAAAGTTAACCCTCACAGGGCCCAGGGCCTGGGGGACGAAGCTTCTACCTCCCAGGCTTGTGAGGGCCGCCGAGAAGGCACAGCCGAGGGGTGGCCATGGTGCGCAGAGGACACGGAGCTGGCCAAGAGCAGAAGCTTCAGGTTTCCTTTAGCGGCTTCATGTGAATTTATAGAATGAGGAGCTTTTACTAACACTGCGTTTTTTTTTTAAAGATTTTATTTATTTATTTGACACAGAGAGAGATCACAAGTAGGCAGAGAGGCAGGCAGAGAGAGAGGGGGAAGCAGGCTCCCCGCTGAGCAGAGAGCCCGATGCGGGGCTCGATCCCAGGACCCTGAGATCATGACCTGAGCCGAAGGCAGAGGCTCTAACCCACTGAGCCACCCAGGTGTCCCGACACTGTATTTTTAAATCAGTTATTTATCTCCTTTGCAAGTAACAGCTCCCAATACCTTTGATTCCCCTTGTCCGTATAAATCATTTGCTGCCGCCAACTGAGACTGAGCAGGACTTTATAAGATAGGTGACATACACTGTGGTTCTTTATGCGGATGACTGACGAGGCTAGGATGGCTGCTGTGTGGACGCGTTGATCCGGTGTGCGGGGAGTGGGGGGGCGGGGGGAGAGGCCTGTGCGGCGGAGACTGGGGAGCCATCTGCCTTGGCTTCGGGCTGGGCTCTTTTCAAGTGACACTGGACATTTACTGATGGGAGTTGGAGCCACCCGTAGGCCAGTAAGTGGCCAGTTTCTAATTAAGTCTTGGTTTGTTTTCAGTTGATTAAATGAATTTTGTGGTTTTGAAAATAGAAATCTGGCCACAGCTGTAGAAAGTCTTTTTTTTTCCTGAAACATAAAAGAAACCATCTGGAAGCTATGTGTCAGCCTGTCCCACCCTGTGTGCAGAGTCGCACGGGGCAGGTTTACCCCGCTCCACGCCGCGCGCCGTGTGCAGGGCGCGAGAGGCCTCCTCCTAGACTTCAGGGCAGAAGTTCTAGGACAGATACCCCCATAGTCATTGATAATTTACTGTCAGCTTTAGGAACTAATGGGAATTTTAGCTTTTCTACTATCTAGAAGCTAGTAATGTGGAAAAGGAGATATTTAGTGATTAAAAGAACAATCTGGGATATAGTTTGGGTGTGTGAGACCTCGCCCATGGAAGCGGCGAGGTCTCACGTCCTCGTGAGAAAGGCACGTCCTGTGCCTTTGCTGACAAGTGGGGAGTGAGTTGTAATGAATATGAGGATTTTCTTGATTATTCAACTGTTTGCTCACATTCCTCTTTTTATCATACTTAAAATTTGGGGAGTGGGCTTCCTTTTTTTTTTTTTTTTTGAGAATTAGAAAAGCTTTGGATAAATATATGACAAGTAGGAGGACAAAGTCTCAAGTCATGAAGTTCTATGCTACTTGCTATTCTAGTAAAAACTTAATGTTTTCCTTCTGGCCGGGAAGAAATAGTCAAAATTCCAGAAAGTATCATAGCCAGATGTTTGTCATTGCTCCCACATGAACATCCTAAATATGGCAAATAAACTGCCTTAGATCTTATTTTGGTCTGATCTCAGAAGAAAAGTTAGTAATTCAGCGTCTGAATTTGGGGATAATATAGGCTTTATACAAAAGCTCTTATGTATTTCTAGTATATACAGCTATTATGTGACTCTGTCCTAGCTTTAGAGCCCTGTTATTTTGTCTGAGAAAGTTGATCTGTTTCTTTGACCCTGCTGCTCCGGAATGTGGCAGGATGGTACCGGGCAGGGACGTGGACGTTTTATTCCCAGCGACCGGGCCGTGGCATCAGAGGTCCCGGCGCCGGCTCCCCCAGCCAGCCCCGGCACGCACACATTCCCTTAGATGTGAGGGTGACGGGCAAGGAAGCTAGACCAGCAGATGGAGAAGAAAAGGGAACGGTCTTCCTCCTGACCTAAGTACCGGTGACAGTCCCATCAGCACAGTCCCATAATGGGGTTCTTGTAGGGCCTCAGCGGGGTCTCGTGGACATGTGTTCTCTTGACTTGGATGCCACTTTCTGGGCATCTGAGTTCTGGCACCTGGCAGCTTTGTCTCGCGTCCCTAGCAGGAGATGGAGATGCAGGGCTGGAGTGGTCTCTCCTGGGGGAGCTGTGAGCCTGCTCTCGGGACCACCCGGTACTGTCTGCAGAAACCCTGTGTGCTGTACTTACCCCACGATGCTCGCATTTCTCACCTGAAAGAGCTTGGTTCTGCCGTTGTCTGTCCCAAGAGGCCAGGGAGCTGAACTTCTCTCTGATTTGCTGACTTGGCCTTTGAACCATGGCTCTCCTTCAGTTCTCTTCATCTCTGCCCTGAAATTTTAGTATCTGCATTCTTGGCCGAGCTCCCCACAAGTAGGTGGCCCACTTAGGGTGCTGCTTGGCTGCTCCGATCTCCTGCGGCCCGTTCCTTCTCTCTATCCCTAAAGAATCATCGCATGGGGCGAGTTAGGACCAAATTTTAAATCTCAACCCTTGGGGCACCTGGGTGGCTCAGTCGTTAAGCGCCTGATTTCGGTTTGGGCTGTGATCCTGGGGTCCCAGGATCGAGCCGCACATCGGGCTCCCCGCTCGGCGGGAAGCCTGCTTCTCCCTCTCCCACTCCCCCTGCTTCTCCCTCTCCCACTCCCCCTGCTTGTGTTCCCTCTCTTGCTGTGTCTCTCTGTGTCAAATAAATAAATAAATCTTAAAAAACAAACAAACAAAAAACTGTATTAAATCTCAACCCTTAGCTGCTTGATGGCATGTGGAAGGGCCTTGTTCCACGTCTGGGAGCGGCTTGGGTCAGGCGTCCCATCCAGGACCGCGGGATAACATGGTGCCCGTCTCTTCCTGCTGGGCCACGCGGGTTGCAGGTGAGGGCAGTTCCCAGAGGCCGGAGAGGTGCAAAGTCGTCCTCTGAGCACTTTCATCAGCTGCCCGGCACGCACACGCACACGCACACGCACACCCTGGTTCTTACAGCCCTGGGGACGGGGGAGGGAGGAAGAGATGACTGAGACCGTTGCACTGCTTTCTGAGTATAGTGTAGTTCATTCTCGTTCTGTTGGTGAGCCCCGAGGCTACGTGTGCATTGCGGGCACACGTGGGGGCTTCTCTGGGGTGTGTTCTAGCGGGGACTCTGGCTGTGAGACGCGCCCATCCCAGCCCTGCCCGGATCATGCAGGGTTGCTCCGCCCGCTGGTCATACCATGTGATGTGCTCTCCTTCCACACAGGGCCCTCCCCGGTATGTTTGCCTCTCTCCCCTTGTCCCGCCGCCCCGGCCGCTCTGGGGCCTTTCTGCTGTCTCTCAGCCTCGCTCTCGTGTGGGCGCCGCTGTCTGCGCCGCGGCTGTTGTGGAGCCCGACCCGTGGCCGCCGCCGGCTGGGCCGTCCCCGTCCTCCCTTCCTGCTCCTCCAGCCTCCGGGGCCTTCCACACCTGCCTCCAAATTGGAGTCACAGGGCGCCTGTAAGACGCCGTGTGGCCGAGCAGGTCCTCAGGTGACTCGGGCAGGACCGGGGCCGCAGCTTTGGGCAGAGCTGGGATGTTCTGCAACTTCTACCCTTCCTGCCCGTGCCCCCAACCACTGGGGGCCCTTTTCCTGGCCCTGCTCTTCCATTCGTTCATTTGTTCACCTGTTCACCGTTGAACAAAGACGGACAGACCCTCCTCTTCAGAGCGCCGTCTGAGCTTCAGTTCTGTGGGGCATCTCTAGGTCACACCAGCCCCACATTCTCAGCATGAAGAAAGCTAGGTTCTTGATCTCTCTCGGGTAGAGAAAGTAACCAAGATCCTCCGGAAAACTGGTTGTAGAATTGCAGTTATCTCTTTCTTCAAAGAGTGTATTCTGCTTTTCCAGGTTTTTTTAAGTTTATTTCTTTCAGTGATCCCTGTGCCCAACATGGAGTTTGAACTCGAGACCCCCAGACCGAGAGCTGCACACTCTTCTGATGGAGCCAGACAGGGGCCCCCGCGTTCTCACGTCTGCAGAGTGTCTCGCGTATGTTCTGTGATCCCTCCCCGGGGTGCAGGCACGGGACAGGACTGGCACGGGACAGGACTGGCACAGGCCGTGCCGCAGCGACCGCACACCCACGCCCCGGGCCCCCCACCCCCCACACGCGCGCACACAGCCCCGGGGCTCCGTCCTGCTGCTCGCTGCGCGGGACCTGGAAGACCAACCAGGATGCCACTTGGGGTTGCTGACACTTAAGGTTTTAGATGGAAATGACCTGCAAAGTAGTTTAATTTCCATTATACAAATAGTACATGCTTGTTATAGAAAAATAGGAAAACTTAAATGGCCCACAACCAAGGATAACTACACAGATGGAACAGCCATTCCCATTTTTCTGAATACCCTTTTTTTTTTTTACCTTTGACCTATTACATGTATTAAAATTGGAATCAGACTTACATGCATTTTTATAGTCTATTTTTATTTTATTTTTTTAAGATTTTATTTATTCATTTGACACAGAGAGATCACAAGTAGGCAGAGAGGCAGGCACAGAGAGAGGGGGAAGCAGGCTCCCCGCTGAGCAGGGAGCCCGATGTGGGGCTCGATCCCAGGACCCTGAGATCATGACCTGAGCCAAAGGCAGAAGCTCTAACCCACTGAGCCACCCAGGCGCCCCTATTTTTAAACTTAATGCATTCTGAATATTTTTCCATGTAATTAGTCTTTTAAAGGTTCTTAATGGCTACATAGTTTCTTGTTTTCAATTTTTCTGTAATAAACTTTATACACATTCTTGATTGTTTCCTTTAAATAAGCACTCAGAAGCAGCGGCTCTCTGTCCGAGGGCAAGGGTGCTGCACAGTTTCCGAGGCTGGTGACTGCGAGGACGGGAGCACAGCCACAGCGGCGTGCCCGCCCTCCCCCCGCTTCAGCAGTCGGGGCACGACCGGTAATAAGATCTCCAGTGCATTTTACACAGTTTCATCAGATAACTTTATCTTTTTTGTTTTACGGGTTTAGGGAGGCTTTTTCTGGTATTTGATCCGCATCATTTTTTGTTCTGTTTTCGTCGTGGTAAAGTACAAGTGGCAGGAAGCGGAGCCCCTTAGCCGCCTTCACGGCGCGGTTCGGGGGCATTAAATACACGCTCGCTCGTGCACCCTCTCCGGAGCCCTTTGCATCTGGTCAGACTGAAACTGTCCCGGGGAAACACGGGCTCCCCAGCCCCAGCACCCACCCTTCTGTCTTCTGCCCCCGTGAATCTGATGACTCTCGGTGTCCCGAGTGACATGGAATCCGATGCTGTGTGTCTTCCGGTGACAGGCTGAGTCACGGAGCGTGACGGCCTCAGGGTTCGGCCGTGCTCAAGCAGGTGTCGGAATTTGCTTCCTTTTCAAGGCTGAGTCACATTCACTGTGTGCCTGGACGACACCTCGCTCATCCATTCATCTGTCAATGAACATTTTAGCTCTTGGGGATGGCGGTGCTCTGAACCCCGGGGTGCGTGTGCCTCGCGAAGACGCTCCGAACCCCGGGGTGCACATAGAAGACCCCACCTCCGCTTCCTTTGGCTGTGTGCCCAGAAGTGGACTTGCTGGGCCGCGTGGCGGTCCTGTGTGTAACTTTTGAGGACCCCCTGCCTGGTTCCCACACGGGGTGGACTGGACTGCTTCCCCGCCGACAGTGCCCAAGCGTTCCAGGTTTTCCCCCTCCTCTCCAACACTTGTTTTCTGTTATTTTGATAGCAGCCGTGCTAATGGGTGTGAGGTGGTATCTCCTTGGGGTTCTTGTTTGCAGGTGCCTAACGGTCAGCGTTGTCAAACACCTGTTCGTGTCTCTGTTGGCCGTTTGTCCCCCTTCTTTGGAGAAACGTCTCTTCAAGTCCTCTGCCCATTTTTAAATTGGGTTGTTTGGAGTTTTGTTGTTGAGTTTTAAGAGTTCTCTATGCAGTCTGGATATTAACCCCTTATCAGATACATGATTCACAAAGACTTCTACATTGTATTTGAAGTTTTAAAAAATAGGAAGTTAAGAGTTAGGGAAATACGGGGTCCTGGGTGGCTCAGTCGTTAAGCGTCTGCCTTCGGCCCAGGTCAGATCCCAGGGTCCTGGGATCGAGCCCCGCATCGCACTCTCTGCGCGGCAGGGAGCCTGCTTCTCCCGCTACCATTCCCTCTGCTTGTGTCCCCTCTCTCGCTGTGTTTCTCTCTGTCAAATAAATAAAATCTTTTAAAAAAAAAAAAAAGAAAAGAGTTAGGGAAATAGCAAATACATTGTGTTTAAAGTGGGGAGGAAAAGGATGGAAATAGGAGGGAATGCTGGAGATGTCACAGAAAGTGACGGTTACAGTGATGAAAAGGACAGAAAAATTATGGAAATGACACATGAGATTTGCTGCCAAATCTGGGCAGCACTGTGGGCTTGGGCTGTGCTTACTGACCCGGTGGTTCTCGGGGGCATTTGTCGAGCCCGTGCTTACTGAGCAGCTGCCGGGCACTGTTCCAGAAGCTGGAAGTGCAGAGCTGAGCAGGATGGACCGTGAGCCCAGCCTTCGCAGCACTAATTGTGCAGCGGGAGCTTGGCAGTGAGCAAGGTGAGACCCAGAATGCTCAGTGCTCGGAGAGGAAACGGGGGAGTGGGGGTGGGCGTGCACCTCTTTCAGGGAAGAGTGTTCACGGGGTTGGAACAGCACGGAGGGACCTTGCGGTGCAGGCAGAAACATGGCTGTGACGACCGGATCAGAGCCCGGTCGGGGCCTGACCCAGGACATGGTGTGGAGAGAAAGGGCAGGAACATGCCAACAGTCAGTGTCGTCCAGGAGGTATTTTGAAGCCGGAGCCTATAGGATTTGTTGTGTGGAAGATGTAGGTTCAGAAACCAGAGAGCCAAGGTGAGGCCAGCTCGGCCTGAGATGGGGGCTCGGCGGGAGAGCTGCTTCAGGGGGAAGGTCAGGAGCTGTTTGGGGGTACAGGGAGCCTGAGGTGAGCCTCAGCATCTGAGCGGAGGGTCCTTGCCGTGGCCTTGCGTGGCCTGCGCCCTCGTGCACGAGGGCAGGGGTGGCCATTCCTCTGAACCTTCCAGAACGTGCTGGCATTGCCCTTCTGCGCTGCTGCAACTTCTGTTCCTACTGGTTCGTGTTGGAGTGCGGGTATCACAAGTGTCACACCGGTGGCCGAGGAGGTGGCTTCTGAAACTAGCCTCAGTCCTTGACCCCCGGGTGGCAGTGATTACGGGCTTTCATTTTTAGAGACTTTGGCTAGTGGTTATAGAGGAACATGAAAACATCTGTTGGTGCTTCCAGACTACTGTTATTGGAATGCTCTGGAATGTTCTTGTGCACACATCTTAGGCTTTTATGTGTATAATTTCATAGTTTATACAACAGCTTCATTTTGCCACAGCGGCAGAGGGGATCTCAGCCCTTACTTAAGGGCTTTTCTGGTGACAGTGAAAAAAAGAGAAATATTTTCTTCTTCAGTCCACAATCTTAAACACCTGCCTGGAACTAATACCCTTCTTTAGAGCTTCAGTTTAGCCTTCTGTAAAATACGTTTGCTGATGAGTCTAGAAATGTCTTTTTCAGGGCGCCTGGGGGCTCAGGGGATTAAGGCCTCTGCCTGTGGCTCAGGTCATGATCTCAGGGTCCTGGGATCGAGCCCCACATCGGGCTCCCTGCTCATCGGAGAGCCTGCTTCTCTCTCTCTGCCTGCGTCTCTGCCTGCTTGTGATCTCTCTCTGTCAAATAAATAAATAAAATCTTTTAAAAATAAATAAATTTATTTATTTATTAGAGCGGGAGAGAGCACGAGCAGGGGAGGGGCAGAGGGAGAGGGAGAAGCAGACTCCCTTCTGAGTGGAGAGCCTGATGTGGGGCTCGGTCCCAGGATTCTGGGATCATGACCTGAGCTGAGGGCAGGCACTTAACTGATTGAGCCACCCAGGTGCCCCAGTTTCAGGTGTTTAATTAAGGTTTTTTTTAAACGAAAAAAAAATCCAAAGAGAATAACCCAGAGAGATTTTTTGTCCTTCCTTCCCAGTATAATTGTAAAAATAATTGCAAATTCCCAAGTACAGTAAAATTATAATTAAATTACAATCCACTGTTTTAAATCCTATGTTTACAATCCTATGTTTTAAAGTTGTGGAGTATTTATGTTGAATCCAGCTACAAAAATATTTGCTGGTTTTTACATTGCAATTTTTTTCCTAAAAACTAAACACAGTTGTATATTTGAAGTCCTAAAAATAATTGAATCTCTATTCTATTCTTCATTTATATTTGGCCTGTCTAATAGAAGTACTGATATGAGATTGAACCAAATTTTATGTTTTTTCTGAAAAAATCCATTAATTAGGGAAAAAACCCTACATGGTACTAAAAACAAATTCAGTAAATCTCCGTATTTCTGAAAAGATTATTTTTTTTTTTTTTTGAAAGTGAAATGAGTTTATTTTGTAATTAGTACAGAAGCTTACAAAACCACTCAAATGTTCTAGGAAAATACAATAAAAGGAGCTGGTAGGTCTCATGGTGACTCCTGCTTTATTCCCCAGAGACAGTGCTTGTGCACACATCTCATAACTTTCTAGAAAAAAAACATTTAAAGAGAAATTTTAAACACCAGAACCAAATGTCAGAAGACTGAGGTTTTTTTTTTCAATAAATACTTAAAGATTAAAGGCAAAGATTTAACTTAGAGAACATATATTATTCACTTCTATTTTAGGATGGTGTTTACCAAACTATAATAAATACTTATTAGCAACTGTTCCTGGTATTTCTAGCAAAAGGCAGTAAAAATTAAACCTAAAGCACAGCTGTTAAAGTCCAGTTTTGTTTTGCATTTCATCATCC
>JAQQSY010006286.1:0-11139 GCA_028646535.1 Procyon lotor | reverse complement strand
GGGGGGCTGGGGCTGGGCTGGGGCCACTGGGCTGAGGGTTGCAGCCGAGCTTGCGGGTGGGCTCGTAGTCGGGGTGGTGGTGGGCGCCCGGGCTGTCTCAATGCCAGGCCAGTGTCGGCCACACGTCTGCGTAGTCTTACGCGTGGAAGGGCAGAGGAGCCCCCGGCCCAGCGACACTTGAGGTGGGCGCGAAGACGAGGGGCGCGGGAACCAAAGCCCCGCCTGCGGAACGCGGCCTGCGACCCGCCCCCGTCCCCGCCCACCTGGCCGGCCTGGGCCAATGAGCGCGTGCCAGGTCGGCCCTCCACAATTGGCTCCGAGGTGGTCACGTGGCAGGAGCCTGGCCAATCGGAGCCGGGAGACGCCAATGCGCGGCCCGCGGCGACCGGACCGGGGTGGGGCCGTCCTGCCCGCTGTCGGCGCTCGGCCCAGCGCAGGGTCAAGGCCGCGGCCCGGGGCCTGGAGCGAGCGGCCCCCGTGGCCGGTGCTGGCCTCGCTCTGCAGCCGGGGGGGGCTCGGAGAAGACCCTCGGCCGGGAGGGTGGGCTCCGCGGCCGCACCCAGAGCCCGGCGCTGTCACTGCCCCTCGGCCTCCCTGCTGCTGGCGCCCCGCAGCCCCGACCCAGGGCCCTGCCCCGGGCCGCGCGCCGCTTCCTGGTGGTGCCCAGGGCGACGTCTCCGAGCCTCGGAGGTTGAGTGGGTCTTTAGAAAGCAACGCTTTCGGGCACCCCCAGTTGGGTGAGCCCACGGGGATTTATGCCGCGCAGGGACGAGAAAGGACAGAAGGACGTGGTCTGGCCTGGCCACGGACAGGCCCGGGGGGGAGGGAGGCCCTGGGAGAGCCTACGCGGGAGCTCTGGGCGCTGCCTTCTCGCAGCAGGAGACCCAGGAACTGGGAACCGGTGGGCAGAGGGCAATCCCAGGGTCGCAGTTCCTGCTTCTACTCGTCGCCCGCTCTCTGAAGTTTCCTGTGCAAAGACAGTTCTTGGAAAGGCAAACGGTAACATGTTACTAATTAACCTTCAAGGCCAAAGCAAGCACTGATCTCCGATTTGCTTTAAGAACAAGCCTTTGGGGCGCCTGGGTGGCTCAGTCGTTAAGCGTCTGCCTTCGGCCCAGGTCAGATCCCAGGGGCCTGGGATCGAGCCCCACACATCGGGCTCCCTGCTTAGTGGGAAGCCTGCTTCTCCCGCTACCACTCCCTCTGCTTGTGTTCCCTCTCTCGCTGTGTTTCTCGCTGTCAAATAATAAAATCTTTAAAAAAAAAAAAAAGAACAAGCCTTTGGTGCAGCAGCAAAGAGAGGAGGGCCTTGTGCTCTGGGTCCAGTAGGTCAGGGTCCGTCAGTCAGAACTTATGTCCACACATGTCCACTAGGCCCCGACCACGGTCTCGAGGAGGCACAGCCCATTAGACCTCCTGGCTTCCCACCTTACCCACCCAGGACTGGGCCCGGGTGCAACTTCCGGGCCAAGATGGACCACTGACTCTCAGCATGGGTTCTGTCTCCTACAGTTGATTTTTCATACATGGAGCAGAAATAAAGTTAAGTAGATAATCAGAATTCCTCAACTAGGAGAAATTCACCTATGCCTGGGGCAGGAAATATCCAAAATAAGCCCAGAAGCAGGGAAATGCTAATCAGCAGACACAAACCCACAATGGTGGGGCAGGCCCAAGGCTCACAGCACGAGCTGACCGAGCTCCTGGTGACCGAAGGGGGGACACCTGGAACAACAGTAAGAGCGTGTTGGGTTATGGCTCAAGTGCAGAATAAAGATCCGTTACTCCAGACAGACATGAGTGAGTGAATAAACACAGTGGGGAGGAGACGGAAGTCTGCCACGTGGGATTCCAACCACTTGAGGCGGACACTGCCTTCGAGGAGATGGAACGAAGCCTTGCTCAGAGTGTGGGCTGCACACGGTGACTTCCCTCCGAAGAACACAGTATGGAAAGGGGTAAAGGCAGTAGCCGGTAGTGGAGGAGGCTGACGGGAACACCAGCCCTAGAGCAAGGCCCACGGCACGGTGGTCCATCGTGTTGACGGCGCGTGCCCTGATGAGGGCACTCGGGCTCTGTGGTCTCCTCTCCCAAACCCATTACCCCAATCTAACCGTGAGGAAAACGTCAGGCTATTGTGCGGTCGAAGGGTGTTCTACAAATTCACTGACACCAGCTCTCCTTCAAAACGTCAAGGCCATAAAACACAGGAATGTCTGAGAAAATGTCACAGCCAAGAGACGCCTTGAGACATGACAGGGTGCCCCTAATGAGGTCTCGGGTCACAGAGAGGACACCGGGTAAGACCCAGGCAGGTCCGACTAAAGAATGGGCTTCAGCCAGTTAAAGAAAATGTATCGGCGTTGTTTCGTCCATTGTGGCAAATGTACCCACCATACTCATGAGAGATGCTAGTGATGGGAAATCGGGTGCAGGAATATGGGGACACTGCACTACCTTCATAACTTCTTATAAAACTTTAAAGTTTTCATGTATTTACTTGGCAGAGCGCACAGGGAGGGGGCGTGGCAGGCAGCGGGGGAGGGAGAAGCAGGCTCCCCACTGAGCAGGGAGTCGGATGTCGGTCTTGACCCCAGAGTCCTGGGATCATGACCCGAGCCTAAAGCAGACGCTTAACCACCGAGCCACCCAGGTGCCCCATCACATTTTTAAAAATTTAAAACTGTTCTAAAATTATAAGTTTACTTAAAACATCAATCTGGAAAAGGCAGAATCCAATTCAAACACCATCAAAACCAGCAGCTCATGAAACACACAGAAGAGAAGGAAGTACAGGTTCACTCCCTAACCAGCTCACCCGCCGACAGAGCGGAAGAGCCACACGGGGGCCGGACAGTCCCAGGCTCCCTCCTGAACACCCTCGCTGCTTCCGCACAGGCAAGGGGGGCCTGCTGCACGGACACGGGTGACGGGGAAGCACGGGAGAGCGGGCCGATTCCCAATGGGAAGGAGGGGTCCGGAGCTCCGTCCTCCTGGGGACGATGCTGTCCCAGGCCTGCCGCCGGGTGGGGTAAGCCCGGCCAGCGTGCCCCGCGCCATCTCGGCCAAGGGCAGGTCCGCCCACTGACCCGGCCCCCCCGCCGCACCCGGCCGCTTCCAGACTCGCAAGCGGGGGCCGGGAGCCCAGCCTCGCAGAAAAGACAAATAAAGCTGTTATAAAAAAAGAGCTCAAGAAACAACACAGTAAGAACGTGAATTCAATAAAATTCAAAGTTCTCAGGGAAAGAACATGTGACCCAAGAAGATGTGATTCAAGGATAAAGCACTTGACACATCTCGTCTGTAAGGAAGCAGCAGAAAATCAGGAAAAGAAACAGAATTAAACGACGCCATTAGCTAACTTGGCCAGTTAGCATATACAGAACTCAACTGAAAAAGGCGTTTTCCTTTAAAGGTCAGGTAAATATTGACAAAAACGAACTGCTGATTAGGCCAGAAAGCTCATCCCAAAATAATTCATGGGACTGGCGTAAGTCAGAACATGTTGTCTGGCCTCAGGACAACTCGTCTAGAGATCAACAACAAGGATAACTAGAAACCCCAGATGTTTGGAAATTAAACTTGTACATTATCTGTAGGACGGGAATGTATGGAAATGCACTGCTGGGTTTTCAGCACGTAATTATAAATTGGGTGAAGTCCTGTAGGTGACCCACTGAGAGAGTAAAATATGAATATGCATGTATGTCACAAACTGGTGGGAGAAGAAAGAAGTGGGGAAACGTGGTTACTCTCCTGGGGACAGACATGGGGGGGAGCAAAGAGAAGGTACACAAAAGGTGGCCGTACTAAGTCCCAGTAAACCCAGTTATCTCGGCGGTCAGAGCAGATGCCGAGCCGGCCGTCTGTGTCCTGGGACCCGGACTGTTTCTCTGGTCGCCTCCCAGCTGCCGGCGTCTGCTGCCTCCCCCCACACGGCGGCTCTGGCGGTGGCACAGGCAGAAGTCCCCGGGAGCGGCCACCCCAGCGCGGACCCCAGGAGGGAGCCGCCCCAGCTGTTTTCATCCTGGAACAAAAAGGAGGAACAAGTGGTGCATTTACCCCGGGTCCTCGAGCTCGCCCCCCGGAATGAAGCCGGCTCCAGAAACCCGCCTCTTCTGGGCCAGTACCCTCTCACCAAAGTCCACTAAAACACCCTGTAGTTGACACCCAGGGTGTGTCACCTGTCACGGGAACAGGGACACAGGAGACGAGAACTACCGGCACCTCCGTGAGAAAGGCCTCCTGGGGTCTGGGCTGGGTGCTCTGACACCAACGCCACGGGCTGCGGCTGCAACAGCACCCATTTCTCGCCGCTCTGGGGGCCGAGGTCAGAGACCAGGCACAGCCGAGTCTGGTGGAAGCCTCTTCCTGGTTCACAGATGGAATCTTCTCTCCGGGTCCTCGGTGGTGGAGGAGGTGGGGGGAGCTCTCAGGGGTCCCCGTTTATAATCCCACTCATGATCCAGGCACCCCAGGCCCCACCTCGTGACAGCATCACCTTTGGGGGTTAGGGTCTCAACGTATGAACTTGCAGGGACACTAGCATTCGGTCTCAACTGGGGTTTAATTTGCATTTCCCTGACGGTGCGGTGCCGGTTGGCCACTGCGTCCCTTCTTTTGAGGAGTCCGTTTAAAAACTTGTCTTTGTTTAGAATTTCTTTACGATTTTTAGATATTTATCTGAGAGCGAGAGAGCGAGAGAGCAGGGAGGGTCAGGAGGAGAAGCAGGCTCCCTACTGAGTGGGGAGCCCGACACGGGACTCGATCCTGGGATCACGACTTGAGCCAAAGGCAGAAACTTAACCAACTGAGCCACTCAGGTGTCTGAGAGTTGTAGTTTCTTTCTTTCTTTCTTTCTTTCTTTCTTTCTTTCTTTCTTTCTTTCTTTCTTTCTTTCTTTCTTTCTTTCTTTCTTTCTTTCTTTCTTTCTTTCTTTCTCTCTCTCTCTCTCTCTCTCTTCTTTCTTTCTTTCTTTCTTTTTCTTTCTTTCTTTCTCTTTCTTTTTCTTTCTTTCTTTTTTCTTTCTTTCTTTCTTTTCTTTCTTTCTCTCTTTCTTTCTTTCTTTCCTTCTTTCTTTCCTTCTTTCTTTTTCTTTCTCTCTCTCTCTCTCTCTCTCTTTCTTTCTTTCTTTCTTTCTTTTTCCTTCTCTCTCCCTCCCTCCTTTCTCTCTTTCTCTCTCTCTCTCTTTCTTTCTTTCTTTCTTCTTTTTTCAATAGTTAATAGACTTTAATCTTCTGAGCAGGTGTAGGTTTACAGAAAACCTGAAAGTACAGAGAATTCTCATAGATTCCCCCTCCTTTCCCTCAATGGTTAGTATCCTGCATTAGTGTGATACGTTTGTTACAATTGTGAACCAATACTGATGTACTGTTGTTAACTAAAGGCTATATAGTTTCCGTTAGATTTAATTTTTTTTGGTTGTACCTTCTGTGGGTTTTAACAGACGCCGCGGAGACACGGGTCCACCGAGTACGTCATGGCTTCGGGGTTTACAGTGCCTGCCATCCAGCCATTGATCCCACTCTCCAGATCCCGCCTCGCATGGACTGTTTACTGTGTCCGTAGTTCTGCCTTTTTTAGAATCCATGTAGCTGGAGTATATGCAGCCTTTTCAGACTGGTTTCCTTCACTTAGCAAATGTGCCTTTACCTTTCCTGCATGTCCTCCTGGCCTGATAGCTCATTTCTGTTTAGTGCTGAATAGCATTCCGTTGCCTGGATGGACCAAAGTTTATCCATTCACCTACCAAAAACATCTTTGTTGTTTCAGGTTGTGGTAATTACAAATAAAGCGGTTATAAACATTTGCGAAAACTTTGCAAGGATGTCCGTTTTTTTCTTTTCTTTTCTTTTTTTTAAGATTTTATTTATTTGACAGAGAGAGAGAGGGCACAAGCAGGGGAATGGCAGGCTGAGGGGGAGAGAGAAGCCTCCTTGCCAAGCGAGGAGCCCGATGTGGGGCTTGAGCCCAGGACCCTGAGATCAAGAGTTGGACTGAGCCAGCCAGGCCTCCCTGGATGTAAGTTTTCAACACATTCGGGTAAATACCGAGGAGCGGGACTGCTGGGGCACGTGTTGAGACTGTGTTTAGTTCTGTAAAAAACCACCGAACCATCTTCCAAAGCGGCTGCCCCAGCCCCAGTCCCACAGCGGCGGGGAGGGTCCCTGGGGCTCCCACCCACATGAGCACTTGAAGTTGTCGCTATTCCAGGTTTTGGCCGTTCGGAGAGATATTTCATTATTATTTTACTTTGCAATCGTCTAATGACATGATTTGGAGCATCTTTTCATATATTTGCTATCTGTCTGTCTTCTTTGGTGAGGTGTCTGTTCAGATCTTTTGCCCATTTTTTGTTTTCTCATTGTCGACTTTAAAAAAATATATTATTTATTTATTTGGGAGAGAGAGTGAGTGAGAGAGAACACAACCAGGGAGGGGCAGAGGGATGGGCACAGCAGACCCCCCGCGGAGCAGGAGCCCGATGCGGGGCTCGATCCCAGGACCCCGAGATCATGACCTGAGCCGAAGGCAGAGGCCTCACCAACTGAGCCCCCCAGGCGCCCCTCTTATTGTTGACTTTTAAATGTTTGTAAATTCTGAGTAACAGACCTTTATTAGATGTGTCTTTGCAAGGATTTTATGCCAGCCTGAGGCTTGTGTTCTCTATTCTATCAACAGTGTCTTTCACAGAGCACAAGTTTTAAATTTTAATGAGGTCCAACTTACCAATTTTTTCTCTCATGCTTTTGGCATTGTTATCTAAGAAGTCACCGCGAAACCCAAGGTCCTCTAGATCTTCTTCTGTGTTAGCTGTGAGGAAGTTTGTAGTTTTGCATTTTACATTTAGCCTATGACCCGTTTGAGGTTACTTTCTGTGGAGGCTGTAAGGTCTGTGTCTAGACTCGTTGTTTTGCATGTGGGTGACCCACTGTTCCAGCGCGTCTGTTACAGAGACTGCCTTTTCTCCATTGTGCTGTCTTTGCTCCTCTGTCAAAGATCACTGACTGCGTCGCGTGGTCTATTTCTGGCTCCCAGTTCTGTCCCACCCAGAGCTGTCCTCTCTCTCAGCAGCGCTGCACTGGGCTGGTCACCACGACTTTGTAGGGAGTCTTGACGCTGGACAGTGTCGAACTCCCAACCCTGTCTTCTCAGTCTTGTGTCGGCTATTCTGGGTCTTGGCCTCTCCATATAAACCTCAGAACCGATTTGTCAATATCCATGAGAGAAGTGGCTGGGATTTTAATTGGGATTAAATGGAATCTGTAGGTCTAGTTGGGAAGAAATGACATCCTGACAATAGGGAGCCTTCCTATTTATTTATTTAAAAGATTTTATTTATTTATTTGACAGAGGGTGTGGAAGAGAGCGCAAGCAGGGGGAGCAGCAGGCAGAGGGAGAAGCAGGCTCCCTGTGGAGCAGAGAGCCCGACGCGGGGCTCCATCCCAGGGCCCCGAGATCATGACCTGAGCCGAAGGCAGACGCTCAACCAACTGAGCCCCCAGGCGCCCGAGTCTTCATATTCATGAACACTGACTATCTCTCCATTATTTAGAGCTTCTTTGATTTATTTCATCAGAGTTTATCGTTTCCTCATGTAACATAAATAGGTAAATTATAGGTAATCTAGTCATAGGGAGCAAACTGAGGGCTGCTGGAGGGGAAGAAAGTGGGAGGGCTGGGGTATCTGGGCGATGGGCGGTAGGGGGCACAGGGCGTACTGAGCACCGGGTCACATAAGAGTGATGCCTCACGGGGGCGCCCGGGGGGCTCAAGGGTCAAAGCCTCTGCCTTCGGCTCAGGTCATGATCTCAGGGTCCTGGGATCCTGGATCCTGGAACCCACATCGGGCTCTCTGCTCGGCGGGGAGCCTGCTTCCCCCCCCTCTGCCTGCCTCTCTGCCTGCTTGTGATCTGTCTGTCAAATAAATCTTTAAAAAAAAAAAAAAAAAGACTGATGCCTCACAGACCTGTACCTCTGAAACCAGTAATACATTATATGTAATTATTTGAATTAAAGTTTGAAAAGTGTTAGGAAAGGAAGGAAGGGAGGTTGGGAGGGAGGGAGGGTGATGGATTAAAAAGGCAGACTGAAAGATTTAGGTATAAATCTAACCAAACATGTATAAGATCCATATGCTGAAAACCATAAAATGCTGATAAAAGACGTAAGAAGACCTGCATAAATAAACTAAATACTCACGAGTGGGAAGGCCTGACATCGTCTGCCAATCTCCCCCAGAATGACCTACAGAATTAACATAACTCCCCAGATCCCAGTAGGACATTTTCACAGATACAGATACGATAATTCTAAAATTTATATGAAAGGGTAATGGAGCTAGGAGAGCTCAAGTAATATTTTATAAAGAACAAAGGTAGAGGAATCAGACTATCCGATTTTAATGCTTCTCCTAAAGCAACAACAATCAAGGCAGTGCAGTGTTGGCGGGGTTAAGACACACAGGTGAAGGATCAGAATAGAGTCCAGGAATAGACCCAAATACACAGTCAATTGATCTTTGACAACTTGCAAAAGCAATCCAGTGGAGAAAGGACAGTCTTTTCAATAAATGGTAATGGAATGATCGGTCATCCGGATGCAAAACCCTGAACATACACCTTATGTCTTACTAACTCAAACTGGATCCCATGTAAATAAGCATAAAAGTATAAAATGTCTACAAGAAAACAGAGAAATATGTTCATGACCTGGCACCCAGCAGAGTTTTCGAAACGACACTAAGAGCATGATCCGTGAGATAACCCATAGAGGAAAAAATACTGATGAATCGGACCTCATCAAGTTACAAACATTTGTCCTGCCAAAGACAGTGTCAAGAGAACGAAAACACAAGCTAAACTAAGGAGGCTGCACACGCCCTCCCCAGGCTGCCCCTCTGGTACAAAGGTACAAACAACATATCCAACTTAGGACTTGTATTCAGGATATAGAACAAACTATCAAAATTCAACGAGAGGGAAAAGTCCTCAATTAAAAAGTGGGCAAAAGACACACCACAGATGATGTAATGGGCGACAAGCCGACGGGATGCTCGGCGTCAGCGGCCACCAGGGAGATGCAAACTCGAAGCTCGGTGAGAGCCTCCCGCAACCCTCTAGCGTGGCCGGACTCGGGGAGGACGCGGACGGTCCGAGGGTGCGGAGCACCGGGCACTCTCGTAGTTTGCTGTCAGAACTGCGATCGAGGGCAGCTTCCTATCAGGTGACGTGTACGCTCCGCATATGACCCAGCAATTCTACTTCCAGGGCAGCGAAGCCTTGCGTTCCGCATGCAAACCCGGGTGGGAACGTTCGCAGGCGCTCTGCCCACCAGCGGCGAAAACTGACAGCGCGGAAGCCCCGCGCGGACGGGTCAGCTGGTGACTGCGGCGCGGCCCCGGCGGGGAGCAGGGTGCGGAGCGAGGCGGCAGCTCGGGGCGCCGGGGTCGGTGCCGAGCCCGCTGTCGAGAAGGCAGGCGTGCCGCGGAAGGTCAGCGCTGGCCGGGGGGCCGTCGGTGGGGCGGGCGGGGAGCAACGAAGGGTGGGCACCGAGGAGCCTTTTCGGCTGATGAGCCCTTCTGTGTCCCGGCCATGGTGGCTGCACGGATCCGTGCGTGTGGAAGAACTCGAAACCGAAAGAAAAGGTTAATTTAAAATTTGTAATTTAAAAAATAAAATAAATAACACATGTTCCTGGTTAAAATATTAAGTAAGCTGTCACGGAAGGCAATTTCTCCACGTAATAGAAGGTGTTTCTCAAAACTGCACAACCATCAGGCTTAAAAGCCGACATTAAGAATATCCCCGTCAGGGGGGCGTCTGGGGGCTCAGTCGCTGAAGCCTCTGCCTTCGGCTCAGGTCATGATGAGGTCCTGGGATCGAGCCCCGCATCGGGTCCCTGCTTGGCAAGAGGCCTGCTTCTCCCTCCCGCTCCCCCTGCTTGCACTCCCTCTCTCGCTGTGTCTCTCTCTGTCAAATAGGTAAAATGTTTTTTTTCCAAAAAGATTCTATTAATTTATTTGAGAGAGAGAGAGAGCACGAGGGGAGGAGCTGAGGGGGAGGGAGAAGCAGACCCTGTGGTGAGTAGGGAGTCTGACGTGGGGCTCGATCCCGCGATCCTGAGATCACGACCTGATCTGAAACTAAGAGTTGGGCACCTCACTGACTGGGCCACCCAGGCGCCCCTTGACTAAAACTGTTCTTAGGGCCCCGGGGATCGAGTCTCACATCGGGCTCCCTGCCCGGTGGGGAGTCTGCTTCTCCCGTTGCCGTTCCCCCTGCTCCCGCTCTCTTTCATATAAATAAGATCTTTTAAAAAAATGTTCTTAAAGCAGCAAATTTATTTTCATAGTACCCAATGCACTTCAGAAACGGTAGGAATAAATGTAACAAACTGTTTTCATACCAAAATAAAATGCAGCTTAACAGATGATGATGAGGGTCCCACCGTAGAGCGTGCGGTTGGGACGGACTCCTCGGGACCCGGGAAGCAGCTCGCGGCTCTGTAAGTACGAGAGGGCAGGGAATGTAACCGGCGGTCTTTTCCTCCTAAGTAGGCTCCAGGCCCAGCGGGGCTTGAACTCACGACCTCTACCTGCCGAGGCCGCCCAGTGCCCTCCACTTGGGCCTCCGGTGGGGGCGGGAGCTGCCTGTCCTGCGGGAGACCCGCTGTGTACTTCCGTGTGACTGGGAGACCCACAGTCTCATCGTCACAGCGCACGTCACGGTGCAGTGGGGACCGTGGAGCGGCCAGATGCCCCCCACCCCACGGGTCTGGCCGCAGCCGCCCCTTACGGGGGTCTTACCCTTGGGAACCGAAACCCCAGGGAGACATTCAAGCTGCGCCATGTGCTCCTGAGATGCGGAGCCTTTCTGTGCGGGCACTGGAGCGCTTTCTCCGGCGCGCATCGGTTACGCTGCTGCAGTCACACTCGTACTGGTTCCTACAGTTGACACGGACTCACGCTTTCGAGCACATGGGCTCAGGCTGAGGGAGTGGAACTGCCGGTCAGGGCCCGGGTGAGGGGCAGACCAGTCGCTGCAGTCGGCCTCCCGGGGGCGTGCGCTGGTCTTGGGAGCCCCGGGCCCACCGGCCTCACCGGGTGCAAGGGGGCCTGACCCCGAAGACGCACCCCCC
>JAQQSY010006285.1:0-11140 GCA_028646535.1 Procyon lotor | reverse complement strand
GAGGATTAAATAAAATATATATAAAATGTTAGTGCAGTGCCCTGCATGCAAACAATGTAATAATGTTCTGCTCAGCCTCCCTTTCTACTTGTTATCATTGTCACTATGTTTAATTTTGGTTCTAAATTTATCACCCAAATTTTTAAGTCAGGAGCTTTCATTGTTCTCTGTGCTTCCTCCTTGGTCTATTTTCAGAAATGCATGTGTGCACATATGCGTGTTTCCAGGTTTTTCTACTCGTGTTATTATTTGTATTTTGTCACTGTTTCATATCTGTATATTGTCTTTGTATTGTATGTCAGGCAGATACATCTATGTGTGTCCAGAGTGTAAAAGAAGATGGGTTGATGTCCATTTTCATGATGCAAGGGTTACTGAAGGTTTCAACTCCTTCAATAGTCATTGAGAAACTCACTTGCTGGTGCCAGGTGCTGTCCTTGGTGCTGAGAGCAAATATTTGGCCTGAATGAAGAGCTCATAATCTAGGTGAGGAGACAAATAGCTACAGAACAAGGAGAAATGCTGAAGGTGAACACGCATGGAACACGAAGTGAGGGCAAGTGAGGAGGTGACACGTAACTCTACTCCAGAAAGTAGGAAGGTGAGAAGATGCGGAATTTGAAAAGTAAGAATGTGCCCAATGGGCAAGGGAAGGGAAAGCATCAGATGCAGGCAGACTGTGCGAGCAAGCACACAGCATTCTAGGGCAAGACAGCTCCGGGGGCAAGAATGAGAGGGGAGTGTGAAACAGTGGGCGGAAGTAAGGTAGGAAATTCAGGCGGGGGGCCAAAAGCAGGGGTGCCTTTCATGGCATCCTTTGGAGTCTGACCTTTACATGGTAGTTGATGGGTAGCCATTGTAGGAGTGACAGCATGACTGTGCCACAACCAGATTTACACTTTAGAAGGGGGCCAGAAAGATGACATATATAAGAAGCTCTCTGAGTTGGTTCTTGGGGAACTGGAAAGCCTATGTCCCACCTTAATAAGGCAGCTAGCTATTCCTTAGCAGCAGGAACTGCTGCTCTACAGGCTTCAAGAGCAGGGACACATGAGTCTCATGTGAACAGCTCAGTATTTAGATGCTGACATCATGTAGCCCCAAAAAATCATATGCAGTGTGACGATGGCTCAAGACCTCCAAAATGCTCAAGACGGGGCACCTGGGTGGCTCAGTGGGTTAAAGCCTCTGCCTTCAGCTCAGATCATGATCTCGGGGTCCTGGGATTGAGCCCCACATCGGGCTCTCTGCTCAACAGGGAGCCTGCTTCCCTCTCTCTCTCTCTGCCTGCCTCTCTGCCTACTTGTTATCTCTCTCCCTCTGTCAAATAAATAAAATCTTTAAAAAAAGATGCTCAAGTCGTCTTGATGGCCCAAGATGTCCCCTGATGGCAGTGTGATGGAGCCAACATTGGAGGGAAGGAGACATGTGTGCAAGCTTAATACAGTAGGAATGACGAAGGCTTGAAGTCACCATGTGGTTGGAGAGGGAGTATGAGGTGTGTGTGTGGGAAGTCGGGTCTACAGTGACTCCGGCTTTTGGCTCAAAGGGCAAAGGGAGGAAAACAGACACTCACCAAAGCAGGGAATATGAGAGGATCAAGAGGGTAAGGGGCAGGCGGAGGAGCTTATCAGCTCAGGCTTTGGATGACTGCATTTGGGACGAGGAGGAGGTCATTTACAGTCGGCCCTAGGAAACCCGAGCCAAGAAAGCAGAAGAGATCTGGAAGGTTGGATCTAAGGGTGCAGCCTGGAGGAGCTCCTCCAAAAACAGACTATGAGCAATGAGAGAACCACGGGCAGCACAAGAGCCGAATGGGTTGGCACAGGAAGGTGATTTGGGCAGAGGACTGAGAAGAGAGGAGAACCAGGAACACGTGACTGCTGGCTGCCCCGTAAAGCCTACTACTACCCCCCGTCCCTGCAGTACTAGAGCCTCTGGAGTTAGCTGCACCCGGGGCCACCAAAGTACAGACTACACTTCACAGCCTCCCTTGCAGCTCAGTGTGGCCACCAAGTCTAAACCAACCAGATGCGAGCAGATGTGATGTGTGCCCACACCGCACCCCTACACTCACGCCTGCGCCTTGCTTCCGGCTGAGCCACTCTCGACTACGGGGGTGAGAACAATACTCCAGGGGTAGAGGCGCGACTAGGCAGGAGGCGTGTGGGTGACGCTGTGGAACAGACCCTCATCATGCTGGCCCCGGAACGTCTCCCCACACTGGTGAGTGGGAGATGCACAAACTTCTGTCTTGGTCCAGTCAGTCAGTATTAGTTTGGCTCCGTCTATAACTTAACTAACTCTCTGGTGAAGTAGAAGCCAAGGGATGATATAGTTTCCAAAAGGAGCAAGATGGTCAGTGGCGTCTAATGCTGTAAACAAGCCAAAGAAGTTCTCGAGAAAGTAGCCCTTGTGTTTCTGAGACCATGAGATCACGGGTGGTCTCAGCAAGAAAGGCGTGGAAGAGTGCAGGTCAGCTGGTTGGCTCGGACTGAGAAAGACCCGTGACGGCATTCGGGAGTGTCTGGCTTCGATTTCCCCCCAGAAAGCATCACGGAGACAAGGATTTGAGCGCAAGAAGGGTGACACAGGATGCGATAAGGTGATATCAACTTGCTGGAAGGCGACAGAAAGGGACACCAGAGAAGAGGAAAAGGAGGTAAGGACAGAAAGGGCAACAACGGAAGTGATGTCAAGCCTGCTATGACCGTGGGCGACGGCAGCGCGATCCCGCGGGGAGCTCTGGGAGACGGCACGGAACACACCCCCGAGTCGGCCCCACGGCAGAACAAGACCGCTGCAGCATCTATCCACCGGGCCTCCCTCTGTTATTGGTGGAGTGCTGTCTGCGGGGCTGAGAACTCGGCAGCATTACCGCTGCCCTCCCGAGGCCACAGGCGCCTCCGCTGAACCACAGCCCGCAGGGTGTGCGGGAGACGGGAGGGAGCAAGGTCACCTGCTGGAGGACAGACGGCAAAGGTGCAGCAGAAGACTCCACGCGACAGGCAAGTTCCGAAATGGCCCCTGGGGAGTGGGGGTGGGAGGCCAACAGGCGCGCTCCAAGACAAACGCTCGGAAATGCCAGGGACCCTGATGAAGTCTGTGACTCAGAATCCCAGAGTGGAATCAATGATCACACGAACAGCTTTACAATGTGAGTTTATGAACTAGCACAGAAGAGGGGGGCAAAGGTCTCCTCGGGTTCTTGGGTCTGTTTTAGTAAATCCACGAAAACGGAAGCCACTTTTGCACCAGGCCCACTACACTTCATGCTGTGTGAGAGCTTTCCTGCCCAAGGGTGCCTGGCCAGGGGAGGGAGGGAGAATCTAGGGCCATCTGTGCACCATGCTGTGATTCACCAGATGCAGCCGGGCTCACCAGGAGTGGGGCCTCCGTCTCTGCTACAGGAGGCCAGCGCCGGCCCTGGGCCACTTACAAGGGACCCCCATCCACCAAGGTCAGGGCCAAATGCGGATTTCCAAAGGTGGGTCATCCAGGCCCATGTCCATCAGAGTGATGCGAGCACCCCCTTACCTAACAGCACCCCTCCCCAAGTTATACTTGCCAAGAAAGGTTTTCTGCCTGTTAGTATCAGAGAGAGCAAAGAAAAGCTATATTTCAGTTTGTTTATTGCTCTAAAGCATCTGTTACTTTGCTATGTTTTGCAGGGAAACCTGGCATCTCATATTCATAAACAGGCTGCTTTGGGTTTAATTGTGCAGCTAACTTGAGCTATCAAATGGGATCTGTGGGGGCCTAGAAAGGTTTCTGGGGGAGAAGCAAATGGGCCTCAAGGGCTCCTTTGCTTAGAAGATAATCTCTATGCTAACTGTACCCTTGAAAAGAATGCACAGTCAGCTCTGTCTTGGGGTGCAGGGAGCCTGGGCCCCCACATGAGTCACGAGAAGGCAGCTGAAATCTCTGACTCCCAGCCTTTTGGCGTCCAGTGAGCGGTGACAGCGTCAGACCCAAGATCTCATCTGCGTCTGAACCCACAGTGAGGCAGGTGCTGCCCCTCCAGGGAAACTCTCCCACTTTATCCCCAGTAGAGGAGCATCTCTAGTAAAAATCCAGGACCAAAAGGAATCCACAGGGGCACACAGTGAGGCCACTCTTGTAGGAAGTGAGGCCAAGAGCTCCCCATTTCAAACACTCTCTTCTTCCTGGGGTTTTCCTTGCTTCTGTCAACTCCCCCTCCAGGGCTTTTGGGGGATTGTCCTGGATTGGAAGCTTCAGGGAACGAGGTGAGAAGACTTTCCTCTTCCAAGCCTCAGGTCACAAAACCTTCAGTAGCCGGGGCAGAGACGGGGGCTTGGGTGGGGGTGGTATATTGCATTAAGAGCAAGAAACCCAAGGGTTTAGAGCCGAAGATTTCTCCAGCAACAAGGGATGATGGTCAAGGCCGATGTCTAGGTGGGATCAGATGCCCCCTAACTTTTCACAGGGGGTAAAATGGACAGATTGTTTTTCCCTCTGTTTTACAGATGGAAGGACTAAGGCTGGAGCAGTTACCAAGGTCACCCGGCTCGGAGGTGGCGGAGGTCTGCCCCCTCTCCGACCAAGCCACAGCCTGTGCTGGGGGGTGATACTGCGGGGCCTGTCCTGAGGATCCCGGGAGAAGATCTGGGAGTGAGTCTCCCCCTGTTATGGAGTCCTGTGCCCAGGGCCGTGGGGACTCCTGCCAACACTTGCATCCTCTTGGAAAAGCACAGTGAATGAAGCTTCCGCTCTTCCTTCTGTCTTGGCAGGAGCTCCGGTCTGAGTCAGATGGACCTGGGTTTGAAGCTCAGCTCAACCACTTAACTAGTGGGGTCTCAGGCACATTACTCCACTTGCCCATTCCTTGGGTGTCTTATATAGAAAACAGAGACGGTAAAGAGTAACACTCCGTAGGGTTGTTCCAAGGATTAAATAAGACAGTACGGGGAGATCGGTCCGACCGTGGGAAGTCCCCAGAAGGGTCCCCGAGACACCACAAGCACTCTGTGTAGATGTCCGAAGTAACTGTTATTCGGTCATATGACATTTGGGTCCCGTGGGGCTCAGCTTCTTTCTTGATCCTGTTTCTCCTTTCTCTGTGACATGCCTAAGATTGGAGCCCGTGTCCCGCCTGAGGCAGGACCCGGCCTGTTCTGGTTTCTAGAGGCCAGACTGGAACCCTCTGGCTTTTCTCTCCCAGCCCCAGAAGAGAGTGAGGCAGCCGGAGGTCCTCTCTGTGGCCGGCTGGGTGGGTGCCCCAATTTCTCCTGCAGGCTCGCCCCTAAGTCAGGGTCAAGGACTGACGGGCAGCTGTAGAACGCTTCCTTTTGATCTTGGGTTCGAGACGCACCCTGCAATCTAGCTTGAGCAGAACACAAGTAGAATTTACATTTTCATTTCCACTAAATTTAGGTGGGAACCAGGAAGTGAGGAAGGGAGTGATTCACGGCTAACCTCAAAATCTCCACAGAAGGGAAGTTCAACTACCATCTACTAGTTTGTCCTCAAGCCAACAACAACAACAATCCAGTGAGGTCCTTATTCCAACCACTCCCGTGACTCTAAAGCATCTCGCTTCCTTTTTTTCCTTCCATAGCACAGCAGGCCTTCCGCTTTTATCACAGGACTCGTGTTCGAGCAAAATTACTCCTATTCCTTCAACTCTTGCCTAGTGTGTGTGTGTGTCTTCTGGCCTCTCCAATTTATCTGGCTTACCCTTAAGGGCGTGAAACCCTGTGAGCGGCTAGGCTAATGTTCAGGGCAGCACTTTCCTGATATACTGAGGCTGAGAATTGTTCTCCGGCTTTTTTTTTTTCTTTTAAAGATTTTTACTTATTTTAGAGAAAGAGAGAGAGCAGGGAGAGAAGCAGAGGGAGAGGGAGAAGCAGGCTCCCCACTGAGACTAGAGCCCGACATAGGGCTCGATCCCGTGACCCCGGATCATGACCTGAGCCAAGACCAAGAGTCAGAGGCTTAGCCGACTGAGCCACCGAGGCGCCCCTCTGCGTGTCTTTACTATCATTTCCTTTCACCCCATTACTCTCAGAGACGGAAGCGCAAATGGTCAATGTGGCCAGGAGCCGGCATCTGTTTGCAGTTTATACTAATCCGCAAGCACGACACAGTGATCCAAATTTGCCCCTAATGGAACATATGGTTAGCAGGGATGTGGCTGTGGTCTGGGCATCTGAGCGCAGCTAAGTTCACCTGCCCCGCTGATCCCCAAGACTCTCTTTGGAAACCCCACATATGCTGTTTTGCTTTTTTATTTTTTATTTTTCTTTTATTTGACAGAGAGAAACACAGCAAGAGAGGGAACACAAGTAGAGGGAAGACAGGAGGGAACACAGGAGAAGCAGGCTTCCTGCCGAGCAAGGAGCCCGATGTGGGGCTCGATCCCAGGACCCTGGGATCATGACCTGAGCCGAAGGCAGCCGCCTAACAACTGAGCCACCCAGGCGCCCCTGTTTTGTTTTTTTAGAGCAAAGTCAGAAATAAAGACATTCATGTGGAATTTCTCAATTATAAGATTTTGGCGAGTGTTCTTAAACAATATCAACAGCCACAGGAAAACACGGTAAGAACCAAGTGAGATGTGTCCGGTACTGGTGGAGCCTCCCGGCCGCCACTTTGCAACCTGGGCCGCTGGCACTTGCTTCCCCTCTGGAAAGAGAGAGCAAGAGAGCGCTCGCGAGCAGGGGGAGGGGCAGAGGGAGAAAGAGAGACTCTCAAGCAGGCTCCGTGCTGAGCGCAGAGCCCAACGCAAGGCTTGACCTCACGACCCTGAGACCATGACTGAGCTGCAACCAGGAGTCCGATGCACAAACAACGGAGCTTCCCGGGCGCCCCAACACTTCTTCCTTTCTCTTACCAACCAGAGGTCGGTTAAAGACCCGCGAAGTGCCAGTAACTCGAGAAAATGCTGGGAGCAGAGGAGCAAGCAAAGGACCCACAGTTCTCGCCACTGTGACCGTGCAAAGAGCTAGACTAAGTTAAGAACCCAGGGCGTAAGGCCCCGAGATGCTACAACGTGTCTTGTCCAGCTTCCCAAGGTCCCTGGAGAGCTTTCTGTCCTCATTTTGGTGAGAAGTTAGGATTGTGCCTGCAAGTCACCCCTCCCTACAGAAACTCTGATTCCTCCCCCAGTCAAAAAAGCTCTTTCTCTCAACTCGTTTCCTTTATTTCTCACCCCTCTCACAGGGCTGGACATGCATTCTGGTATGTTCTTTAGAGCATGGGGGGGGGGGTGGCCAAGGGGAGATGGGGAAACAGAGGGCGCGGGGAGAGACAGCGCAAGGACAGGACCCGAGAGCGGCCCTCAGAGCTCGCCGCGTCACGAGGGTTCCACCACGCCTCCTCCTGACAGTGCCAAGGTCTGCACTTCGGACCATGAGGCACAGTGTCCTCCGAGGCCTCCCTGTGCAGCAGGGAAGGAAGGGGACCCCGGCAATGTCCCCAAACGGTCAGGGGCGTGCACACTGACCCTCCCACCAGCCCTACAAGGCCCAGGGCTGCTATCCTGCAGATGAGCGACGTGAGCTAGTGAGGTCCCAGGATCACAGACTCCACAGACGCCAGAGCTGGGAGTTGAACTGAGGTCTGTCCCTCGGTGCAAGTGATAGAGACGCCACTCAAACCAACACAAACAACAAGGGGATTTATTGCCACACATTCTCTGATGGCCAGTGATGCATCTGGTCTCAGATCCAGGGGCCCAAACAGGTCATCCCCATACATGCGTCTGTCCCCATCACGTGGCTCTGCTGTCCTTGGTACAGTGGCTTCACTTTGCAAACCACTCCGCAGTGTGCCCAGCAGAGGTGGCACAGCTGGAGATCCCAGGGGAAAAGGGAATTATTTCCATCAGAGCCCACATACCGTCTCTTAGGGCAGTGCTGACTGGCCCGGTTGGAGTCACACACCACCCCTACAAATCTCAGCGGCCACGGAATGAAGGTCCCTGACCGGCCAGCCTGGGTCTTGTGCCCACCCGGCAGAGGGGGCGCAGCCTTCTCTACTCATCAGCCGGGACCGCGTGGCACAGAGCACGTTCTCCACGGGAAAACCCAGCCGGAGAAGGAATCAGAGGCTGAGCCCGCAAAACGGGAATGTTGTCTAGACTCCGGGCACCAGAGCTTTCCCCGCACCCTCAACAGAGAGGACAAATCGAGAGAGGAGACTTCGCACAGCTGGGCCTTCCCTCACTCATCGGCTTACTCTCCGGCGTGGAGGCTGGCAGGACGGCCCGAGATCGTCTCCGAGGCTGGGTTCTGGGGGCTGCGGAGGGTCCTCGTTCTCCTCTCTCACGCTGGCTCACCCGGCCCATGGAGAATCCCCCACTCGGGTGGCTGAAGGTGACAGTGACGGCCGCACCTACTCGGGGAGCCCAGGGAAGACGGCTGACTCATGCATGTGCGGGGGAAGCGCGCCGCTGCCACCTCGGGGCTGGCAGACCGGCGGATGGCCGTACCTGCTCGATGTGCTGCCGCATGGACGTCTCCCAAACTCAGCTCATCGCCTCCGGTCCCTCCCCTTCGTCCCTGCGCCTCGGACACGGCTCACCTCCTGCGAGATGGGGAGCTGCTCTCAGGGAATGTGTTGGGCCCCGTGTGCTTGGCCGCGGGGCCCTGGGTGGGCAGCCGGCCACCTCCCAGCTCGGCAGAGGGGGCTCGGCCCCCGCCCGTGCCCACCCCCGGCCTTCATCCGCCTGAGGCCTGGGCCCAACATGTTCCCCGAGAGCAGCTCCGCTACCTCCCGCCCTGGGAGCCCAGGAACGCTTGAAGGGACAGAAGGACAGCTCCTGACACCGCGGTCCAGGCCCGAAGGGTGCTCAGCCTGGACGGCCCTGGGGGAGGTCCACGAGACCCTGAAACTCAGGAGATTCTGCTGGAATCCCAAGAGACCATCAGGCTGGGTTTTGCTCTGAAAGCAGAGACTGGGTTTGGGGCTGCGTGGACACGGATGCTGAGTTGGTAATGACATAGTACTGCTGGTGCGTGTGCGGCCGGGGCCCAGTCTGTTCTGATGGTCCTGACACTGGCTGGTGAAGGCAGGTGCTCAGCTTGCGAAGACCAAGTACAAAATGGCTGACTGGACTTTTCGCCGTCCCACCCCCCACCCAAGGTGGTTGTAAACAGATGGCGCTTTGGGCAAATGCCAGGAGACTGCACCCTCCCCCTCACTTCTGTGAATTCATCTCCAACCATCTGCCCTCTCCCTCTCCCTCCACTGCAGCCTCATGGGCTATTTTGCAGTTGAACACACCAGGCACACTCCTACCACAGGGCCTTTGCACGTGATATTCTCTGTGCACGGAAGGCTTTTCCCTCAGATCTCCAAGCCTCCCTCCCCTTCTTCAAGTCTATACCCAGACGCACCTTCTCAGGAAAGACACCCCTGACCACCTTACCTAGAAGTGGAATACCCCTCCCTCTGGGCTCCTTATCCTCATTTCTTGCTTTACTTCTCTCTGCATCAATTGCCACCTTCTAATTACTCCACAATTTACTTGTTTCTGTTGTCCGAGTCACACTGTGCTGCTGCTTAATATCTTTCATCTGTTCCCCATGGCTTACGGGTCTCCCACCGGGTCGGCTAACTTGGGGGAGGGGGTTCTGGGGCTCAGCGCTGAGTCACAGACCAGAAAGGCTATCCCCTTTCCAACCCCTCCTGCTTAGCCGAGGACACAGTTCGGCATCAGTGTGTCTCTAACACCTGTTATTCTGTGTTTTTAATAAAGAGCGCATCTCAGGCTCTGAGCCCATGGCAGGCAGCGCTGTCTACTCAGACGTGAGTAACATCATTTTGTTTTTGTTTTATCTATTTCTTCGACAAAAGACACTGGTTTTCCCTTCGCCACAGCAAGCAAGAGTTTACTCACTAAATAATTTAGCTAGAAAATCCAAATGCCTGACACAAAGAAAAATCAACAACGGGCTCCACGAGCGACAGAAGTTTAAGAAATCGTCACGCACGCAACCAGTTCTAAGTGTCGGCGCCCTCGGCCCTTCGAGATTTGGTACTTGCTTCAATTCCCCGGTACCCTCCTTCACGAACTCTCGACTCCGGAAATTCGGGAGGATTGAAGGTTCCCCTGCGCTCTGTGCCATTTCCCACACTCCTACCCAGCAGGGGCGTCCCGGCATCGCTCTCCGAGTGAACTCCTGCTTCAGAGCTCGGCGTCGGCCTCACCTCCTCCGAGAAGCCCTCGCTATCCCTCTGTGCCCGACAGAGGCTGTCCTCTGCCCTCTCCGCTGTGCGCCTCTCTGACCCCCGCATGGTGGCACCGGTTACACGGTGCTGTCTCACGTGTGTAGACACAGTCCCTCGAGGGCAGGCATCCCCTTCCTCTCCTGCCCGCCGTGCCCAGCACAGAGCCTGGCACAGACCAGACGCCCAATAAGCACTGAGGGGAGAGACACTGTCCCACGGACGCCCCGAGGACAGGCTGCCTGCCTGATGTTTCGGGATCAGGGACAGATCTGTGACATGATCCAAGTTGACACCCACCAGCACCGTCCTCAGGGTGAGTCGTGACCCCAGACCCACCCTCCCCGTGCTGGGACTCCCTCCGTTGTCACAGTGGGACAAGCACCCTCCTCTGCGCGCTGTCACCAGCCCACCATGAGTGTTAGAAGGGACCTCCATGTCCCGGCCACCATAGCCACGCGGAACAGCCTCAGCCCGACTAACTGCTGGTCTCCCCCCACTCACGTCGCTCCTTACATTGACTTAACTAGCTGGCCAGTTTGGGAAAAGGCCCCAAGGACATGGTGGCCAGCACCCCTCCCCGACCCTGCTAGAACCAGCTACCCCCCCTCCCCCCATGCAGGGCACCACCTGCTCCTCCGGGCCGGCAGTGCCGAGGGGCAGCCAGTGGGGGCCACCTGCAGTCCCTCCGCTATGCTGGGGACCAGGCGGGTACATCTACCTTGGCAGGACGAGCAGCAGACTCTCCTGACCACATTTTCCAGCCACCTCCGTTGGTGGCAGGGCTGACATCTCGATCACCTGTCGTCTGACCCTCGACTCCACGGGTCTGAACGCGGGGAGGGAGG
Source organism: Procyon lotor (assembly GCA_028646535.1). Taxonomy (NCBI): domain Eukaryota; kingdom Metazoa; phylum Chordata; class Mammalia; order Carnivora; family Procyonidae; genus Procyon; species Procyon lotor. The sequence goes on along the minus strand of JAQQSY010006285.1, from coordinate 101 downwards.
CGAGGAGAGCCGTCTTGCATACCACCCTCCCCGTCCTTGCCCCCAGCCTTCAACAGCTGTCAAGTCTTGGAAGTCTGCGGGGGCCAGAGGTCACCCGTGCC
>JAQQSY010006284.1:0-11141 GCA_028646535.1 Procyon lotor | reverse complement strand
CTCTCGCTGTGTTTCTATCGGTCACATAAATAGAATCTTAAAACAAAAAAAAAATAATGACAGAATCCTAGAGACGTTCAGTCTGGCAGAGGTTGATTGTGAGATGCTGAAGTTGTGCTGAAGAGCTTGGACAATGGCGCTCAGGGAACCGGTTGATGGTCAGCAAGAGTGGTGGTGGGAACAAAACCGGTGCTAGGAAATAGACAGCCAGGAACATACTGGAGGTAAAGTGAGGCTGTGAGAGCAAACAGAGGGTACACGTGGCGTTCCAAAGGAAGCAGGGACAGGTAAGGGGTGAGCCAGCCGTGGGTGGCACTGTTTATTAGCCCTGAATGCAAAATGCATGCAGAGGATAGAACAGACATTAAACAAAACCACTGAACTTTGCTATGGAATTGTCAAGATAATGGCCATTCTGTTTTGTTGATTATACTCTAGTGAGAGGGTCTTTCTATTTTAAATTCTTTTGTTCTTCATCTTTAAGGTTTTCAGACGTTCACTGAAGTACTTGATTTTGAGGAATGCATTTCTTAGTGCTCTGAAATTCTGCAGTTTATGTGGATGATATCAGAAAGGGTTCATCAGGGGCGCCTGGGTGGCTCAGTCGTTAAGCGTCTGCCTTCGGCTCAGGTCATGATCCCAGAGTCCTGGGATCGAGCCCCACATCGGGCTCTCTGCTCTGGCAGGAAGCCTGCTTCTCCCGCTACCATTCCCTCTGCTTGTGTTCCCTCTCTTGCTGTGTTTCTCGCTGTCAAATAAATAAAATCTTTAAAAAAAAAAAAAGGGTTCAGCAGTATTTTAGGGAAGGTAGGTTGAAACTTACACTCAATGTAATATTTCTCCTTTGACTTTCCTATTTTATTTTACTTTTCCACATGGCATTGCTAGTAAAATAATCATAATTTAAATGAAACTATTTTTTAACCTGTTCTAGTTTTATAATATTGATTCTCAAAAAATTACTTCTCTTTTCCTATAAAGAGTCTTAGAAATCATATTTAATCTAGAAACATAAAACATGCAGTTATACCATCACTGTTGTAGAGCACATCACACATACAAAAAAGAAGTTATAAAAAGTCTGCCTGTCTCCAAATTCAGTTACTAGCTTAGAGTTTAAGAAAAGTGAACTATTGTAGAAGTCCATCATACATGTCACATGAGTAAAATAATTATAGTATTAGCTGGTAAAATGGTGGTCCAGACAATGTGTTAAGAGGTGTAATAAAGTTGGAAAGTGAAATTATTTAAAAAAATTAGATGACATGTGTTGTGTTCACCCAACTTGCTATCTCTATGCATGTCGCACAGAACACAGCCTGATTTTATACAGGGTAAGTTGCTTTGCTTATTAAGTTAAGCCGTAGGCCTGTGTTTTGCATTGTAAGTGGTCTCGTGCTCGTGCCATGGGGTAGCTGTGGAGGTTTATTATATCATCCTTCTTCATGTCTCACTGTGCTCACCACCAGCCTGCTCCGTGGCCATTAACTGCAGGTGAGGCCGGAAGGAGTCTCCTGAAACTGTTCTATTTACCAGACAGTCTGGCTGACATGAATTCAATCTCAATATTTTGTTTTACATTTTTACACAGTTTTACATTTTGCTCTTTTGTGATTGGGAAGCTTCATGAATCCTCTTCATACAGCCCTCAGACTGTTCAGTTCCTAGACCTAGCTTTTAGAAATCTTCTCAATACTGACTTCTTTGTTTCTGCAGATAATTTTTTAGTTGTTAATGCAAGGAAGAGAGTAGAATTATAATTACTTGGCAGACACAAAATCATATTTTTCTAGGTGAAAAACAGAGATACCACGGATCTGGGGTTTTCAAACAATTGTGTAAATGTTAGAGCATTAAGAGTCAATTTCACAAACAGAATGAGTATCATGACAGCTTTCCTTGATCTACAGTCATTGGATGACAGGTTCATGATTTTATCTGAAATGTAATAACAGAACACTCTATTTATTTATTTTTTTTAAGTTGTATTATTTATTTGACAGAGAGAGATCACAAGCAGGCAGAGAGGCAGGCAGAGAGAGGGGGAAGCAGGCTCCCCGCTGAGCAGAGAGCCCGATGCGGGGCTTGATCCCAGGACCCCGAGACCACGACCTGAGCTGAAGGCAGAGGCTTTAACCCACTGAGCCACCCAGGTGCCCCTATTTAATCCTTATACTTGCTTCACAAATTTAAGGCCAAGGCTAGTTCTTTAACACATTACTGCACATTTCTTTTTCCAGCAACAAAAAGCCATTCATTTATCTAACAAAAATTTATATGAATTATTTCTATTCCATGCACAATTGGGAATTTACAAAGTGATTAAGATAAAATATTACTTGGAAAATGGAGAGGTAATTTTGGACTTGGGTAACATAGAAGGGAAGAAAAAAAAAATGGAGAAAGAGAGTATAGAGAGCTGGAAGCAAAACAGGGGATCCATGAGAGGATAGGTGTCCACAGTACAGAAGGAGCGTGGCTGTTTCAAGGGCAGTGGGGACCGTGGAGGGCGAATGACAAAGAGCCCCCAGTGAGCCATCAGCCATATGTGGGGCGGTATCAGGAGTTGACGAGAGTTGTGGAGTCTATTGATCATGCCCAAGCAGAGAAAAGATGTGAAAATATCTGTGAAGAGAAGAGGTTACCATTACCTCATGATGGTAACACATAATAGGGCATGTGATCAAGAAATACATATTCATCCTGAAAAAGAAGCTATGAATCATGTTTATAGATTAATGAATTTGGCTCTGATTTACCTTCCCTGGGCTGTTGCTTTCAAACGCTTTTGTGTCTTGCTTATCTCCCAGCTATTGAGTTATCACCGAAGTTGTCCTTAGTCGTCTCAACGTTCTTCACACTTAGAATATTGCCACCTCATCTATTGGGTTTAAACATATTTGAAAGTAAAGAATTTTAGAGACAGAAGCAAATTAATAGATGGTAAAGCTACATAGAATATCTAAGTGGAGGTAGAGAAGTTGGCCAAGTTGGGTTGTCCTGAATGCCCAGCTCCTCTGCTGGAAATGAGAATGGGGTCTTGATGTCCATGATTTGAAGAAGAAGGTTCAGAAGATTTGGGAGAGATCTGGGAGTATTTTCAGAGAGGTGAAACAAGCAAGAGAAAAACCTATTTACCAGTGGACGTAATTAAGTTTCCAACTTGTCTTTCTAGCAGTCTTGAGAAAAAAGGAATAAGCAATAGAAGGTACCATTGAATGAAATGATAAAGCTGGTTTTTTTAGGAAAAACCCATTACTGGTAAATCATAGTTTCCATACACAGGGGAAGAAAAAAAGAGTTGATAATTGTGCCCATTGGACATAATTAATCATTGTGTTTAAAATTAAGTAATACTTAGCTTGTTAAACATATACATTTTTCTTTTTAATTTATAAGTCACCCAAATATTTCCAGAAGGGACAATAAAACACAGAAGATGAATTCTTTAGCTTTGGTTTAAAAATAATTTTTTTAGTGTTGCGATAGAAACAAAAGTTTGCTGACAAATCGTTTAAAAACAGATAATTTATCTATCAATTTTTAAAATGTCATATTCTTATTTTGAAACTAAATAAAGGGACAATATGAGGAAATTCAGTAGCTATCAGGATAAGCGTTTTATGATTCATCATAAATATTTTAGCTGTATTGTTCCTGGAATGACTGCAGACGAAAACAACATTTATTAGGTTGATTTATCTGAAGTTTGTGTGGTGCTTCGTTCCATCTAATAATTAATTCTAATGAATAAAACACATAATGAAGTTTTCATTCCCATAGCCTCACAAGAGTTCGAGGATCACACCAACAACTTATTTAAATTATTCTTTGGGGCATGATTAGTCATTTCTCATTTGCTTCATTTGTTTCTTCCTTTCATTGTTGATACCCTACATTAACTCCAAGTTCTGAATTATTTTGAAATATGCACTGTACTGTCACATTCTAATTTATTCTTACATGGAATTTTGCATTTTATTTTATGGAGATCATTGATCCTTATCTTTTAGTCATTTTTCAGACTTTTTTCTTGAGTCTATCAATGGCATTTAACAAAAGCAATATTGTTTCTACAACTTGCCATTAAAAAATACTTGTGTGTCTTCCATCTATAATTGAAGAGTATCTTAAATGTCTACAATTAAATAGTAGTTTCCTATATAATGTTGATGGGCAGCCCCCCATTTTAAGCTCAGGAAGAAATTGCAATGGTCTTCAGTTGTTAGATGAATTAAATAAATTTTATTTTATATGATCTTATTTTATTTAAAAAGTATATACATTTATTATGAAAAATTGAGAGTCAGAGAAGTAGGGAAAAAAGTCAATCACTGGTCCATAATCCATTGATAACCTTGCAACATTTTGGGGGCATTTCTACCTTTTTCTTTTTCTAGAAATACTTACATTAATACTATTTTATAGTTATATTTTATAGTTACCTTATGTTATAATCACATTTTCTATACATTTATAAGTATAAAACAAAATTCTCACTCTTGAATGCTTAGTTTTAATTAGTCTCTCAACTCTGGTTTGTATCAAGAAGTTTTACGTATTTTTTTTTCTTTAATTCTGACATTTTTTTCCCTGAGCCTTTGTATATAAGAGAATGCCTTTATTTTTACAAGTGAAAAATGACCTTGGCTGGTTTTAAAATTCTTTCAGAAAAACTTTTTCCCTAAAAACATGTATGTAATACTACGACCTTAATCTGTGTTTGTATTGCAGAGGATAACATTACTTAGTGAGTCTTTTCTCTCCCACAATGTCAGGTATGACATTAACACCAGATACTATACAAAGTACTTCAAACTATCTTTAGGTGCAAATCTCGCTAATGATTTAAAATCATTATGTTGAGATTGTAACGTGGTCAATTCCATGACCTAAATATTCACACTATGGGTGATTTCAAGCTACTAATGGTTGAAAACTGCTTTGCAAAAATCCCCTGAATATTTAATAATTGGCACTCAGAAACTCCAATAATTGGCACTGTAGAAAGTTTGGTATTTTCATAGAGAAGTAGGCTAGCGTCGTACTCTTATTCTCCAGTTGAGCCTAGCCAAATGACCATGAGTCCAGACATATCAACTGTTGAAAACTTTTCCCCAGGGAGATCTGTTCATTGGTGAGAATGTCTAAGAAAACTTGAACAGAGGAGGAACTGGGCTTCTCCAAATGTTAGAAACTTACCACCAAGCTAATTCTGTGATAGGTTGATGTAAGTTGGATCCTGTGATACTACAAATGTCATTATTTTTGTGAGAAAAAGTGTTACAGACAGGAAGGTATTTGCTGCGACATAATTAACATGGAATCATGTTGGAGATTTAGCCGAATTTAGCTACACTTAGGTAACAATTCTCCTGGTGGCATTCCATGCCATGATTATGATATAAATGGCATGCAGATTTCTTAAGTTGATTTATTTCTGTCCTTATCTGCTATTTGGCCAGAATAAAGTCTTTTTCCACATGATTGGGTAATGGGTATAACTTCCAGTTACGTGCAGAGTTTGCTATGCGCAGTAGCCAGCTCTGTATGATGGCAGTCTTGATATTTTTGGCATCAGAGCAACAGTGATATGTCATAATAGTTGGAACCGATAATTTTTTCCTTTCCATGTTGGTTAGGGTGACCACAATAAAAATCTTCAAATTCTTCAATTTCCAATGTAGGTTAATGAAATGACTGGTTCAGGATATGTTTCTTGAATGTTATTTTTCTGTGTTGACTAAACTTTATAGAATGATTCCCCGCATCTAATGAGAAGCCCCTTGAATATTGCCTCCACTCTCCTGGTTGATGGTGGCTGGTTCATCAGTAAGGATTATTCAGTGGTGATTATCTGCAAGTTCACAGTTTAATGCTAGATATGTGCAATATTTTCACACATTTTCAAGGCCTCCTAGACCTCCTAGAGAGACTGCACAATTCATCATCTGGAGTGTGGTATCTGAAGAGTCACAATAACCTGAGAGAGATCAGACATCTGGCAAAAATGTCTATGAGCAACAATGCGCTGAGAATGTCTTTACAATGAGCCATTTTGTAATGGCTTGCTAAGAAAAGGAAAGAGAACCTGAGAACGCCGTTCTTGCTTAGGGTCCTTAAAACAAGAGAATATCCTCAAGAAGGGGCTGAGGGGATGGAGATGGGACACGTGTCCTTTAAGAGAGGTGGACTGGGTGATTATCTCCAGAAACTACAGAACATGGAGCTATCTAGAAAGCATATGTGCTGCCTTAAAAATATGACCTTTCTGTACTCTAAAGGAAGGCTTAGGTTAGAACCTACTCCCTCATCCACTTTCTTATTAATATCATTACCCCCCCCTTATTGTCTCTTCTTCTTTTTTTTTTTTTTTTTTTTTTCCTGGCTTGAATTATTCTTTAGTTATAACCTTTGTGTATTTTTCTATCTTTTTATACCCCAGGATTTTCTTTCCAAGTTTGTGAAATAATTTCTCTTAAAATTTATTCCTAAAAGTGAAATGGTATTACCTCTAGACCTCATGTGCTTAGAGAAACTGTGCTCTCCAGCTGATGTGTTAGGAGAACCAGTACATGAAATGTGTAGGCAGTTGACCCAGGTACCCAGTGTGCATATTTAGTGGGCATGGAGATGCACTGGCAGGTGGACTGTCTTATGGGAGGGGGGCTGAGCAGCGCATTGTATCGTATGTTCTCTAGGATACTGGATATGGTCAGGGCGATCACTGCTGGAACCCCCGTGCATGTGGGGCTGTCTAGGCAGTCACATCGAGGACTAGCTATGTTTTGGCAGTAGCACCAACGTATTCACAAATCCATGGCTAGATGTAGGGACTAAAAGGAAGTGCAATTGACTAAGTTAGTAACCAGGAGAATTAGTTTCTTTCCAATACATTCCATCCCCTGAGCAAATTCCATTAACATTTGATTTGATTAATGTGGAGTGTTTAATGCTTGTTAAGTCTCCTTAGCAACATTAAGAGACCTTTTCTGATTCAGTTTTCCAATGCCAATAAGGCTTTGCCACACATCAATTTTACTACCAAAGCATCTTGGAAAGAGATACCTCAAATTTCCTCATCCAATGTGATTAAAATAAGTGTCATGGTTCATTTATCTTCATGGAATTCATCTTTTTGTTAGAAAGTCTAACGTCAAAAACAATTAGAATATTCGGTATACTTAAGTTTTTTGCTATTTTCCCCACATGTAGTTTTAGATATCATGGTTGAGAATTATGAGTTTGAGTGTTTTATGTTTATTTGGGTCATGCCTACTGAGCCTTCCATAACAGGATTGCTGCCTACTTATGGCTCTGTAAAGTCACTCTTGCTTTTGTGGTTACAGACCACATTGGTGATGCAACCTGTGGCGATTTCTTGTCCAGGCTCATCTGTTGTTGCTCAGTAACTGCAGAACTTCTCAGTATCTCATCCCCAGCGAGTGTGTCTGCCCACATCAGCACCATAACTTGACTGTGTGCATGCAAGACCAGGTGGCTTGGTCATCTTCAGGGACTGAGATTCCCCATCCCTCCAAAGTGCACCATCTCCTCCGCTCTACCACAATATAGTCCTACCACAGATGGTCCTAGCCCATCTCTGCTGACAGAATGTCATGTGTGTTGCTCCATCTCTCCCCTAGACTGAAGTGTTTTCAGTGTGTGGAATTCTACTTGTGTATTTGTATTCTCAAGCCAAGTGCTGGTAATGCCTGAGGATTGGAGGTATGCGCTGAAAGAGTGAATGAATGTGACGCACCCATGGATGGGTGATGTAAAGGAGGGAGATTTCCTTTGACCCTCTCAGGGGTCCTGGTCAGGTCTGGAAATTAAACTGACAAAGACAGATTCGCAGTAGCAAAGGAGAAATTTGTTGAAATTTTATGTATGCGTGAGAGCCTGCATAGAGAATGAAGACCCATAGAAATGGCCAGAGCAGAAAGTTTTATACATTTCAGATAATATAAATGTGTAAAGAATTGATAAACAAAGGAGTTTGTGCTAGGGTGAGAGGCGGTGCTGAAGTGACTGGGAAAATATGCATGAGTTTAACAAGGTTGGTTGTATAGCTTTCTTGTCCCCCAAGCCTCCCATCCCTGGTCCCTGGTGATCGCAATGCCTTCCTTCCTCCTGGTGCAGGGAGGGCACCTCTCACAAGAGAGGTTTCTGACCCATTTCAGGGAAGAAGAGTGAGCCAGAGTAGGACAGAATGACATTCATGCCTCTGTCATTTTTAAGCTTCCTGCAGCATAAGATACTGAATATGCCAAGATGCCATGATTTGGGGGTACCATGTCATGAACCCAGTCACTAGTAAAGTGGCATGAGAAATGAACCCTCTTCTCTCCAGAAACCTATAGTTCTTAGGGAGGTAAGACACAAACCATGGACCAAACATGGACCAACTGCGTAACAGTGAAGGGTCATAGATGTTAGATATAATGCAAGAGGTCTTCCTCCTAAGCATTAGCGTGTCTTAAGTGATCATTCAAAAATAACATTTGAGATTTCAGAATTTTAAACTGCTAACACAAATAAGCTTAGATTGTAGCAGTGATTTCAGAGGTGGATAGCTGTGTTTGCATCCTCATGGTCCAGCTTTTGAGTGAATACACAGGAGAGATAGACCCAAAGAGAGAGAGAGAGAGAGAGAGAGAGAGAGAGAGAACGAACGAACATCTCTTGATTGCTTCAGTAGGAATTCATAGACTTTACTCAGGCAAGCTTTTGGGGAAATACTAATCTTCTGGCTTTAATAAATCCCTGTTTGTTTTCCTATTTGGAATGGGGTGGTTCACTTATTTATTTATTTCATTTTATTTCATTATTTTGTATTGCAAAAGACTCTTTTCTGAGTCAGGAAATCCCTCGTTAAGTCCTAGCTTTTTCACTTGCCTACTGAATTTGAGCAGCCCATCACTTACTGTCTCTCTGAGGATATTTTATAGAGGATCCCAAATCTCTCCCATGTCAGTCACAGGATGTTTTATCCTATCTTAGTATTTCAAGCAATCTAAAATATGAAGTCTTTTTATCAAATGTTATTTTTCTTCCAGTGAGTAACTGGCATTTTTTTTTTTTTCATTTACAACTTTATTTTGGGATAGGAATTATCTCATTTTTCCTTTAATTGGTGAATGATTTTTTTAATTTAATTTTTTCCAGTGTTCCAAGATTCATTGTTCATACACCACACCCAGTGCTCCATAAAATGTGTGCCTTCCTTAATAACGCACCACCAGGCTCAGCCAATCCCCCACCCCCGCCCCTCCAAAACCCTCCATTTGTTTCTCAGAGTCCACAGTCTCTCATGGTTCATCTCCCCCTCTGATTTCCCCCAATTCACCCTTCCTTTCCTTGTCCTAACGTCCTTCATGTTATTCCTTATGTTCCACAAGTAAGTGAAACCATATGATAATTGACTCTCTGTTTGACCTATTTCACTCCGCATAATCTCCACTCCCGTCCATGTTGATACAAAAGTTGGATATTCATCCTTTCTGATGGAAAGATAATATTCCATTGTATATATGGATCCCATCTTCTTTATCCATTCATCTGTTGAAGGGCATCTTGGTTCTTTCCACAGTTTGGCGATTGTGGCCATTGCTGCTATGAACATTGGGGTACATGTGGCCCTTCTTTTCACTACATCTGTATCTTTGGGGCAAATACCCAGTAGTGCAATTGCAGGGTCATACGGTAGCTCTACTTTTAATTTTTTGAGCAACTTCCACACTGTTTTCCAAAGTGGCTGCACCAACTTGCATTCCCACCAACAGTGTAAGGGGGTTCCCCTTTTTCCACAACTTCTCCAATATTTGTTGTTTCTTGCCTTGCTGATTTTTTCCATATTAACTGGTGTAAGTGATATCTCAGTGCTGTTTTCATTTGAATCCCCCTGATGGCTAATGATGATGAACAGTTTTCTTTTTTTTTTTTCTTTTCGATGAACACTTTTCATGTTTCGGTTAGCCATTTGTATGTCTTCTTTGGAGAAATGTCTGTTCCTATCTTCTGCCCATTTTTTGACATGGTTATCTGTTTTTTGAATGTTGAGTATGAGGAGTTCTTTATAGATCTTGGATATCAGCCCTTTGTCTGTAGTGTCATTTGTGAATATCTTTTCCCATTCTGTAGGTTGCCTATTTGTTTTGTTGACTGTTTCCTTAGCTGTTCATAAGTTTTTTATCTTGATGAAGTCCCAAAAGTTCATTTTCACTTTTGTTTCTTTTGCCTTTGGACACATGTCTTGAAAGAAGTTGCTGTGGCCTGGCATTTCTTGAGTAAACATTTGTGTTGGGTATGTGCTAAGCACCTGGCAAATGCTACTTCACTTAATCTTTCAAAGACCCCCTAAGATACTGTTTTTATGGTTGAGAACATTGAGTTAAGTAACAGACCCCACATCACAGCAAATAAGTAATAGATTTTAGTTGGAAAAATTTAGTCTGACAAAAAAAAATGGGATGCCTGCATGGCTCAATGAGTTGAGCATCCAACTCTTGATTTCAGCTCAGGTCATGATCTCAGGGTCATGAGATCAAGCCCCATGTTGGGGCTCCAAGCTCAGTGAAGAGTTTGTTTGAGATTCCCTCCCCCAGCTCATGCACTCTCTCTTTTTCTCTCTAAAATAAATAAATCTTGAAAAAATCGGTCTGATTTCAAAGATGAATTTTCTTTTTGCTGTCCTGTTCTCTCCATATCTCCAATGTATTTCTATTTCCTGTGACTGGGGAATGGGCAGGAGGAAGAGAAGTGGGTCAGGACCCAGGGCTTCAGGTAGAGGACTAAAAACATAGATGGCAGCCACAGCCTCTGCTCTCTCAATCCAGTTCCTGGATAACCACCCAACCAGCAGACCACACACTACTTGCCTCAGTCTTCAGAAAAGCAAATATTTGCATCAATATTCCCTATCAATCAGTCTGCTGGTTCAGGTGGGAAAATGTGCTCTTTTCTGATTAATTCATTTTCTTAATCTTAATCAGTATTTAAATAATTTAGAAGGGAAAGAGATACATAATTTGTATATGTTAATTAGAAGGATATGTTTGTATTTTCTTTTCACACACTAAAAAGTAGGTTTCCGTGTCAGAGAGTGTGGAATGCCATGTGGGTTAAGCTTTGCCCTTAGC
>JAQQSY010006283.1:0-11142 GCA_028646535.1 Procyon lotor | reverse complement strand
GGCGCCTGGGTGGCTCAGTCTGTAAGCGTCTGCCTTCGGCCCAGGTCATGATCCCAGAGTACTGGGATCGAGCCCCGCATCGGGCTCCTTGCTTGGCAGGAAGCCTGGTTCTCCCGCTACCATTCCCTCTGCTTGTGTTCCCTCTCTCACTGTGTTTCTCTCTGTCAAATAAATAAAATCTTTAAAAAAAAAAAAAAAAGATGTTTCTTCATTTGCCCATTTAACAGATTAATAACTATCTTTCTTTCTTTCTTTCTTTTTTTTTTTAACCTGGCCTGGTATAGGTGATAATGGTCTACCAGCAAACAATAGAGGCCTCTGCTTTCAGTCGTGAAGCTTCTGGCCCCCGAAAGAATCTAAATGGACAGCTCAGCCCCTCATAGACCATCTCATTTAATCCTCACAGTAGTCCCCTAAGAAACTAATTGATGCAGGGTTTGAGTACATTTTTTAAATCCGGTATAGTCTTCAAGAGTGGTCCTCACACTTGACTCGACATCATTCGATGTTGCCTGCTCGCTCCCTTCCTGGAGTTTTCCTTCACTTCTAAAGTACCGCATCCCACATTCGCACATTCTTATCCCTCCCCACGGCTCCTCAGCCTTCCCCCCACCCCTTCCCCAGTGGATCCCTAGGAAGTTAGTTTCTCCCAGATTCTGGTTTTTGTAGTTTTATTTTTTAATTTATTTTTGGGGGTTTTCATTTATTTATTTATGGTAGTTTTTGTACTTTTAAATCTCTCGTTTAACAGTATGCTGGTCCTCATCTGTCTCCTTGGCTCTTCTCCTTTTCCAGTTTCTCACTAGCGATTTATCTGACCCTGTATTGCCACCTCTGGCCCCTGGCACCAAGCATTTGCTGATCAACACTGGCTTACTGGATTATCTCCTCCCTTCTCTAAGAGGAGGCTGGTCGAAGCAGCAGAGTTACAACTCCGTGGGTTTCTAAGGACCACGGAAGTGCCCTGGCCCTTGGTCTACTGGGGGATCCTGAGAATCAGCCAGAGCATGCCCTCCTCATCTGTTTCTTCCTCCCTCCCTCTTCCCCAACCTTCAGTTACCATGGGAATGTCTGGCATTATTTTAGCCAACATTCATTTTGTTTTCCTAGCTCAGCTCACATTTTTCTCAGGTCACGGAATCGTGTTTCTGTCAGTAACACAGGATTTCACAGAGACCTCCGTCTTGGATGATACCTCTCTGTCATTGGGAGTCTTGGTCAAGCTTTCATTTTCTTGGGGAGGCCTCATTAGGTGGCAGGTAATAATAAGGTTTGGAGGAGGAGAACAGGATTGAAACCCAAGCTCCAACGAGGTAAATATGGGCAGGCTACTCCCCTTCTGCATCCCAACATTGAGGCTAATAATACGGTTGTGAGGATCCGCTGAGATGCTCTACGTACGGGGCTTCGCGCCCAGCCTGAGGGAGAAGCTGGGCTCAGTGAATTCTGGCTGTTGCTGTGAATCAGGGGCCAGGGAGGATTAAGTCAGATCAGAGCTTGGGAGCTTCTGTCTTTGATTAATAAGACAAGTCAACAAGCAGGTTGACTCCTGCTGCTTTGAATAGAGGACACCGTCCTTCAAGTCACTTCTCTTATCTAGCTGTAAAAGCAACTATTTATTGGAGGCTTTGGGGTTAAAACATTGCTCAGGTTCAAGTACTTGGCCTTATGAGCCTGCAGATTGTATTTCTCACGTAGCAGCTCGGGCAGTCCATGCAAAGACTACATTTTCCATGAGTTATACTTCCTGAGTGCAGTTGGTTTTCTTTGTCTCACTTTTGTTCTGATTAGATCTGCTCGCCATCCCTTGTTTGCTGCTCTGGTCTGCACATGGTCTAGTACACCACAGTTTTATGTCGGTGTCCTCAGTGAGAAATGCTCTTCAGGTGGTAGAAGAGAATGAAAGATGTTCTCGTCCTATCTTTGAAGTGCCTTCAGGCTCTGGGAGCTGTGTCAATGGATTGAGGTGAACAAAGTCTTTGATACGAGTTCCTGTCCATTCCAACGCTGACTTTGTTTTCTTTCTCCAGGACCTTCAGATAGAACGAGAGAGGAGTTCCTATAATATATCTGGGGGATGCACGGCGCTCATCGTGGTTTGCCTTTTGGGGAAGCTGTATGTGGCGAATGCTGGGGACAGCAGGTAAGCAGTTTCTCTGTCCAACTCTTACTGATTTCCCGCGCCTGCGATAGTTTCTTTTTTCAAAGAATTAAATGATTGGCAATTAGATATTGATTAGGTATTGAGAAAGAGAACCCTTCTGCATCTGAATAAAATGCATTTTAAGATGAATCATTAGGCTGGTCTGAGAAGCTGAAGGCTGTCTTCTGCTCGCCCACCGTAGCAGTGTGCATGTGTACCTGTGGTTAATCTGTATGCCTGGGATTGCGACCTGGGCCAGTCTAAGTTGGGAGTATCCAAATGTTCTTGACTTCAGAACCTGATCTGCAGTAAATGCTTAGCAGAAGCAGAAAACATGAGAGTTAGAGGAAGGAGGAGAGGGATTTGAAAGAAGGGGGTGTTTGGAAGGGACCTGGGGGGACTCCACAGCTGGTTCCTCTTCTGCTCAGTGACTTTGCTCTGTCCCTTCCCAGAAGCCCAATAGTTTCTCCTTTTATGCACAAGCCCTGAGAGGCTATCTTCTCTTCTTTTCTGGGCTCAACTGAAAGGAATTTTGGCCAAGAGATTATGGTTAACCCCTACTCTATCTGGCATTACTGGGAATGAGATAAACTTGGCTTTTATTTTAAATAACTGATGTGTCCTCACTTTAGGTGCAGGGAATTTTATAATTATAGACTTTGTGAAAAGTGTTCTGATATGTCTTACATACTTCTTTGCCCCTTTAGTCACAGCATATGTTGGCTTCTTGCTAATGTATTAGCAACATACTGCTTGTTTTGAAAGCAATCAGTACTGGACTCTGTAAGATGTCCTCAGAGGACCAGTGATGTCCCTGTGCAGTCTGTAGTCCTAGGATACCCTCGTTCCTCCCTCCCCTCCCTGCGGGGCACCTGCCTCTTCCAGCATCCTTGCTTGCCCTGGCCCTGCTCCAGGTCTGACCCCACTCCCCCCTGACTTCCCTGTACACATCAGGTCGTGGCTGAAGAGGGACTCCCTCAGGCAGCAGAGGAATTTACCTTTTACTTGCATTTACAAAGCTGAAGAGCCTGTGGGAGTCTTTATTCTCTCTAGTTAAGCATTTTTTCTTGCTCTTCCCACTGAAGAGCCCAGAGAGTCCGGGAAAGCGAACTTCCAAGGCAGCAGTATTTGGGGTTTGATAATTGATGGGTTTTGAAGGTCTGTTTATTTTTACAGTGTACGTGGATTTCCATTAAACTCCATATCTCCATTTCAATGTAACATCGTGCTGGGTAAATGGAAGTGTCTATAGGATACCGGGTGTATCCCGTGGCTTCTACTCCTTAGTGTCATGATAGATTCCTGGCAGAAGACAGACTCCTCCCCAGGGGTCAGCCGAGTGAAGAAGTAAAAGGAAACCTTCTGGGAGTACTGGGGCTCAAGAGGACGCTTACCACCTAAGGCCTGCAGGGCCCAGAGAGGATTTACTACCACAGAACCCAGGAGAGTGGGATCACTGGTGAGGGCCCCTCGGCGGGAGCTACAGGAGAAAATGGAAGAAACACTTGGACTTCTTTCTCTTCCCATCTACCCCTGCACCCCTCTGTCTCTTGCCAGGGCTTCCTGATGGATGAGCCCAGCTGGGAGCCAGGTAACAAGTAGGCCAGAGGGTAGTGGGCCTTGAGGTCAGCCCAGCAGGGCACGCGCACAGACGGCCTCTCCGGGGTAGGGGCAAGTGGAGGCTAGTCAGCACGGCTGCTGCTTCTCCTTTCCTTCTCCACACCAGGGTTGGAGCTTCTCAAAAAAATAGCAAGCCTCCGTCTTCAGGGGCCTCTTAAGATAGGCACAGAGGAGCTGGCCTCTGGGCCTGTTGTTGTGGTCCAGATCTTGGGTGTGTTTGGAGATGCTGAGCAGATCAGGAGATGATGGCCTTCTGCTCCGAGGGAGACTGAATCAGTGATTGAGCTGTGGCACTCGTAGTCCTTTGTCTTTCCGTCCAGCTCCGTGTCCTTGGAAATGACTTTGCTTTTTTAGCCCTTCCAGTGAGAAGGGTGACAGAATGCCTTGCTCCCTGGGGACAGACCCAACCCCCCCCCCCCCAAATCCCTGGGAAGCATCTCTCACCAGATGATCTCCGACTCAGATGATGACCCAGCTTCTGGGCCCTGAGTATCTTCATGTTGGATTATCCTCATTTTGAACGCAGTTTTCTTCCAAGCTCCAGGCTCTTTAACAGAGCCACTTACCCTGCTGTGGCCTCGATCCCACTCCCCAAAACCTCCAGTGCCCTGTCCAGGACCTGCCGGTTTCAAGTACTCATCTTCTGGGCTCCTCTTCTCACACCGCCCCCGTTCCCCATCCACTTCTATTTTTAAAGTGCCAATTTCTAGACCTGATCTTGAGCTCTTCTCATCTATAAAAATAGTGGTGGTGGACTAGATAATTCCTAAAGTTTATGGCATCCTATAGGTTATCTCATGAGGAGTGATATTTTGGGAAAGTAAAGTGATGCTATACTTGTTAATTTGGGGGGGTAATTCTTTCCTTTTAGAGTTGTTTTTGAGCTATTAGTATAACACAGGTTCCCGTGTTCCTAAATGTTCATAAAAGTAGGATGTTTTACAAGTTCACAATAATTTGAAATGCCTAATAGGTACTTTTATCCTTATTAAAGCTATAAAGTGTGCACACGCACAAATTATCCTATGATAAAATAGTATCTTTAAAAACCTAATAAGTTTAATTGCATGTGTAGTATTCTAGCTCCAGTAACCAGATACGAATTTGGGGTTTTATGGCTGATTGCTTGGGTTTGCTGTTCATGTGTGGGTCCTATGTCATATAGAAACCTAAGAGCAATGGAAGTTGTTATTTGTATGCACGATCTAAAGGATAACTTACAGGACACTTACTCATTAGGGTGCTATTGTCGGCTCTTGTGGGAGCAGCAGATACTCAGTTTCATCTTCAGTAAGATCACTGCCTAGTTTATGTACTAATATTATAGGTACTCGAGTTTACAAAAATATTTGGTTATTCCCAAGAAACAACAACTAAATGAATTCAGAGCAGACTTACGTAAATATAAATCCATTATCCCTTATGGACAAGTAGTCACAAATCTGAGCGCTGAATTTAAACAGATGATGAGAGCTGACAGAAGTTTCTAGCAACAGGTCTCTGATTAATCAGGTGCTGTTTTTTCCTTCTTTATTGCCAGATTTTGGCTGCTGTATGTTTACTTTAAATCTCGGCCGCTTTGAGAGGAAAAGCAAATCTTTGTCATAGGTTCACTACCCCATAATTATTCCCAGACAAGGGAAGAGAAGGTTCGCTCTGGTTTGATTCAGAAGCTACTTACTGGTGGTCAGGAGCTATTTGCTGAGCTCTACAGTAAGCTGTGGACACTCTGATTCACCATCAGGCACATGTGGGTCGGGGGTTGTATTCAGGAAGGGCTGCCTCATGTTGGTTGGTGGTGGTTTAGTGGTTTCTGAGTCAGTGATCAACCTCAGTGCGAGGTGGCCCACAGGGATGCCAGGTGACCAGTGCACCGTCTGGGACAGACTTGCCCTTTGCTCCTCCGCCAAGCTAACCAGCCAGAGAGGAGGAACATGCAGGAACTACCTGATGCTTGACAGTTGCTCTGTTTTTCCTAGGCAGATGCAGCCAACCGAACACCTAGGGGATCCTAAGAGACTAGGGAAGGAGCAGATGGTGGGCGGGTTTGCACTTCAAGCAAAAAAGAACTGGTAGCTTGCAAATGTCATGCAAAGCAATATGCAAAGTGTCACCCATTGTGTTTGAGTCATTGGTTCCTCCAGGTGTTCCAAGTGATTCTTCAGTTTGAGAAGATGCTTTGACTGCATTTTAGAGGATGATTTCATTGTATTTCTAGAGAGCTAAGGCACTAAGGAAGCAAAGCCATTTCTACTTATTTCAAACAATGTCTAAAAGTTTGGCAACTGAGACTAGGTGATTTCATTCAAGTTAAAGAAAACCATTTAAGATTTGTTAATTTGTTGACGCCACTCTTGCCCAGTTTATAGTAACAGAAGCAATCAGACACCTAATAAGTGCTAGACACAATGCTGTAACATCACAGAGAATCCTCTTTCTCTCATCTTTAGTGAGAAGTAGGCCTCGATATCAGATAAGGATAACGAAGCACAGCAACGTGAAGTGATCTGCCCAAGGTCCCAAGCTCCTGAGGGAGCCCGGCTGCCATCCAGCCCAAGCCTAAAAGTCAGAGCACAATATTCTTTTTTTTTTTTAAGATTTTATTTACTGGGGAACCTGGGTGGCTCAGTGACTAAAGCCTCTGCCTTTGGCTCAGGTCATGATCTCAGGGTCCTGAGATGGAGCCCCACATCGGGCTCTCTGCTCAGTGGGGAGCCTGCTTCCCCCTCTCTCTCTGCCTGCCTCTCTGCCTACCTGTGATCTCTCTCTCTCTGTCAAATAAATAAATAAAATCTTTTTTAAAAAGTAAAAAAATGGGGGGGCTCAGTGGGCTAAAGCCTCTGCCTTTGGCTCCGGTCATAATTCTAGGATCGAGCCCCGCATCAGGCTCTCTGCTCAGCAGGGAGCCTGCTTCCCCCCTCTCTCTGCCTGCCTTTCTGCCTACTTGTGATCTCTCTCTCTCTCTCTGTCAAATAAGTAAATAAAATATTTTTTTTATTTACTTATTTGACAGAGGAAGACACCGAGAGAGGGAACATAAGCATGGGGAGTAGGAGAGGGAAAAACAGGCTTCCCATTGAGCAAGGAGCCCAATACAGGACTCAATCCCAGCACCCTGGGATCCTGACCTGAGCCAAAGGCAGACGCTTAATGACTGAACCACCCAGGCACCCCAGAGCACCATATTCTTCATGAATGTGCTCTACGCTGGGATTACTCATCAGTGCTAAGACCCACAAGGTTTTTTTGTCCTTGTTTTTCACATTTTAACATCTCTCAAATCGAGAGTTTCTAATTAATAATTTTTTCTTTGCTATTTGTATATAAAATGATGACATACCTTATGATCAGTGGCATCTTTGATTTCGCCTAAAAGGGTTTATGGGGTGTCATTGAGGGGATGGCTGCACTTAAAAGCTGTTTTAAATGCATTGCCGTAGTGAGGCAGATAATCTTTGGATAGTCCTACTCATTCATTCATGATACAAGGAATATTTTCTCAAACGAGGGCTGCTACCCGCTTCCAAAAGTTCTATGAGACCGCTGCAGATTTTGTGTTTTCGTTTTGATGATCCTCTATTGAAAATGAGCATTTTCTGGATTACCTGGCTGACTACCTTATAAAAGTTAACTACCATGAATTCAGACCCCCATTCCTCATGTTGAGGTCCTCCTAGGAAAAGATCAGGAAGGTCAGATGTGTTCATGATGTAGCTCTCTCTGCAGAAGTAAGCAAGCATTCCACTAATTGTCCCTAAGATGAAGCCAGGAAGTCCAGCCAGGGTGTTTTCTTTCCTTTCTCTTTCCCTCATTTTCAAATGTCCAGAATTACCCGCCATGTAACTTACAGCTTTCCGTATCCATTCAGAGGTGAATTCTTCTGGCAAGTCTGAATTTTCTTGGGGAAAGGAGTTAGGTATTAAACCAGACTTTTATTTCTAAATTCAAACCCGGTTATACCTCTGTGGTGTTTCATCTCTCGGCCTTCTCCCCTTTACTGGTGGTCACACAAACATGATGTAACTTCCTCCAGCCCAAGGGAAGGTAAAGGACTCTTCACTCCTTTTATCTCCATGGACATAAATGCCCAGTATAGAACCTTTCTGGAACTACTTAATAATAAGTGGTTCCTTTATCCACATCTACCAGTGGGCTGCTGCTTTGCCAGTGGCCTTCTTCTGAGTTCCGAAATGGATTTGATCTTCTTCCATTAACAACGTCTTCCATTAACAACTCCCCCTCGCCTCTCACTGTTCCACAGGTATCTGAAAAACAGTGTAGAGAGAAATGAAAACTAAGGGGTGAATTGCCGCGTCTACCTTTTCCCTTCATCCCTCCCATCGTTGTAGTATATATTTACATAGTCCCTTAGCTCTACCCGTAACCTGGAGTAGGGAATAGCAGAAAGAAAATACTACTATCAGATATTCACAAATTCAGAGACCTTAATGGTCCAAAGCAGTCTGTACTTTTCCTATCAAGCCACTCACTGTCTACACAGAGGGCACCTAAGAGGCCCTTCTCTCCCTGGATTTCCTTCGTGTCTCCTGCTCTTGGATATTTTTGAACTTGTCTCTGACACTCCTTGCCCTAACTCAGTGGTCCTCAACGTGTGGCCAAACCAGCAGCAGTGGGTGTGGACTTATTAGAAATGTAAATTCGAGGATTCCACCCCAGACCTACTAAGCCAGAACCCGGGTGGATGGGGCCCAGCACCCTGTTTTAGCGAGCCCTCCTGGTGATTCTGCAATACTTCAGAATCCCTGCTCTCAAGTCTACCGCTGGGCATGTGAGAGAGCCGGGAAGGAGCCCCTGGGTCCTCAGGGTTTAAAACTTCCAGCTCTTCCTGGCCTGAGGCTAAAGTGGCGAACTGTGAAGGCCATCCGGCACCCCGCCTGCCATCCCCGGCTGCAGCCAGGCACCACACGCAGGGGCTCGTCCATGGTGAGGTTGTCCCGGTGCTCCCTGATGCTGCTCGTCTGTCAGCTGCTACCAAGTCCTGCGCCAGCCCGCTGCTTTGGAACATAGGTCCTTTTCCTTGAAAAGGGGGAGTTAGAGGAAGAATTTCTTGCACGGTCCAGTTCCTTATCTCAGACTCCCACTGACTGTTAGGTAGTTCTGAAGCCCCAGCTCGTCCCATCCTGCACCCCCTGGCTAGGATTCTGAAATGGGTCAGGCATGTGCCTGTGTGCACTTCTAGTCTCTCATGGTTGGGCCCCCGGAAGAGTGTCCTTCTGGCTTTGATCCATCATCCCACCCAAGTCATGCTTTGAGCAACTTTACTCCCAGCCCAAGGAGGGGCTGGGCTGGGAAGTCTCGTGGTACTTATAGAAATGGAATATTTGCTCTTAGAAACACTGGCATGAAAATGGTTGTGGTCAAGGTAGTAACTTCATCCTTGGCTGCTGATGAAACAGTGGGCCAGTGTCATGAGGAAACTCCCAAGTGAGAATCCCAAGGCTCTATCTTTGGACCACTTAAGCCACCACCAAGGTTTTAGGGTTTAGTCATCTAATTTGCTGATCATGTGGAATCAGGAAAGATGAACTAGAAAGATACAAAAAGACCTTTAGTACCTGAGGAAGTGGGCTAAACCTAACCAGGTAAAGTTTAACAATAATGAAGGTAGAGTATCGTACCTGTTGAAAGAGGAAAAAAACCTCTTTCAGGTTTTAAAGAGGATGCAAGAGACGAAGCTTATCAGTGGTTCACATTTTTTAAAAATGTATTTAAGTGAACAGTAGATTCACTCTGGTCAGCGGTCTGATGTAGGCACCAGAACCTGATGGGATCCTTGGGTGAAGCACAGGGGGTATAAGGCAAACAATGCCTAACGGTTTTTGTTGGCTTGTTTTGTCGCAAGCACTCTTTCTAGTTTCTAGGGCTTTACACGAATAACTGATTAATCCTCACACCAGCTCTTTGGGGGAAGAACTATTGTTCATCTTATTTTCCACCTGAAGTCTCTCTGCAGGTGACGCAATTCAACATGTGCGTGAACGAACAGAAACATCCCACAGAGAGGCCAGAGTGGTGAAGGGGTTCAGAGCCACCTTTGAAGGAAGGAGAAAAACTGAGACGAACCACAGTTTGTTAGTCCCACGGAAAGATAATTTGTGTTGATGCAAGAGATCTTTGGGTGTTTGTGAGATACGGGGGAGAGTGGTAAGGGTTGTTCTCCATGAATTGGGGACAGAGGTGACAACCACAGGAGGCCAGGGCTGTGGTTAGGAACAAGGGCTCAGACTGGCCGAGTTGAATCTTGGCTCTGCCACTTTTTCTTGTATGTGACCTTGGGCCAATCTCATGCTTCCGGTGCCTCGGTAGTGCTGCCTGTGAATGGAGATGATGGTGGCATCCCCTTTCCAGGGAGGATTAGATGAACAGATGCACGCAAGCTCTCAGCAGGGAGCCAGATCTGTGTAACTGCTCAGCAAAGGTCAATGGCTTTATGGTCATCATACTTGGTACAAACTCAGAGCTGTACAAAGATGCGGGTGGCTGCCACGAAGGCCGGGTTCGCTCTTGAGGAAAAAATTTTGCATCAACTATGTAACTACCTAGTAAGAATGTTGTACTAAGTAATTTGGTTTTTTTAAGGTCCTCATTATGTTTCAGTGGCTTTAGGGGAATCTTTGTAATATTGTGATGTTTCCTTTTTCCTTTTTTTTTTTAAATTTTTATTTGGCAGAGAGAGACACAGCAAGAGAGGGAACACAAGCAGGGGGAGAGGGAGAGGCAGACTCCCTGCTGAGCAGGGAGCCTGATGCAGGACGCTATCCCAGGACCCTGGGATCATGACCTGAGCTGAAGGCAGACGCTCAACGACTGAGCCACCCAGGCGCCCAAGAGAGAGAATCTTAAGCAGGCTCCGCACCCAGCACAGACCCTGATGTAGGGCTTGATCTCACAACCCTGAGATCATGACCTGAGCCAAAATCAAGAGTCCAACACCTAACCAACTGAACCACCCAGGTGCCCCTCAGTTTTCCTTCTTATAAGAGATTAATGATCTCATGATTTGTATAAGGAAAGATACAGATGTTTCCTGCTGTCTGTCGGGTAGGCTAAGTGTGGAAACAGTAGACCTTCAAGTTCACTAGTCTAGAGAAGCAGTGACTTTGTCTCCTATAGGCATCCAGGGACCTGGGATGAAGGAGGCTCGGTCATCTTTAACACTCCCATCTCTGGGGGCTCATTGCCATCCAGTCAGCTGGAAAGGGACAAGAGTGTGGAGGGGGAGCAGTCAAGGGAGGTTTTTATGGCCCAGGCTCAGAAGAGGCACCTATCATATCTGCATGCTTTCTACTGGCTGCTAGAGTTCAGGTGTATGGCCATCCAAGAAAACAAGGCTACTGGGACAGGTAGTCTAAGTTGTT
>JAQQSY010006282.1:0-11142 GCA_028646535.1 Procyon lotor | reverse complement strand
ACAGTTATCACATGATCTCTCTGATATGAAGAATTTGAGAGGCAAGGAGGGAGTTTTGGGGGGGTGGGGGAGAGAAATGAAACAGGAAGGGATGGGGAGGGAGACAAACCATAAGAGACTCCTAGACTCATGTAACGAACTGAGGGTGGGTAGGAGGTGGGGGGGTAGGGATAGGGTAGCTGGGTTGTGGACATTGGGGAGGGTATGTGCTGTTAAGTGCTGTGAAATGTGTAAGCCTGATGATTCACAGACATGTACCCCGGGGCAAATAATACATTATATGTTAATAAAAATTAATTTAAAAAAAAAAAACACTGTTTCTATTTTTTTAAATAGTTTCAGGAGAATAGACATTATTTATTCTTTGAATGTTTGGTAAAATTCCCCAGGGAATCCATCAGGTCTTGGGCTCTTGTTTTTTGGGAGGTTTTTGATCACTGCTTCAATCTCCTTACTAGATATTGGTCTATTCAGGTTGTCAATTTCTTCCTGTTTCAGTCTGGGAAGTGTATAGGTATCCAGTAATGAATGTATTTCTTCTAGGTTGTAACTTAATAGCAGGCATAAAGCTGTTTATAATAATTTCCAATGATTGTTTCTATTTCCTTTGGATTCATCGTGATCTCTTCCCTTTCATTCATAATTCTGTTATTTAGGTTCCTTTCTCTTTTCTTTTGGATAATTTGGCCAGTAGCTTATTGATCTTATTGATTGTTCAAAAAAACCAACTTCTGGGGGCGCCTGAGTGGCTCAGTGGGTTAAAGCCTCTGCCTTTGGCTCGGGTCATGATCCCAGGGTCCTGGGATCGAGCCCCACATCGGGCTCTCTGCTCGGCAGGGTGCCTTCTTCCCCCTCTCTCTCTGCCTGCCTCTCTGCCTACTTGTGATCTCTCTCCTTTCTGTCAAATAAATAAATAAAATCTTAAAAAAAAAAAAAACTAACTTCTGGATTCGTTGATGCGTTCTACTGTTTCTCTAGTTTCTAACTCATTGATATCTGCTCTGTTCTTGATTATTTCCCTTCTTTTGTGTGGAGTTGGCTTAATGTGTTGTTGATTTTCCAGTTCTTTAAGGTGTAAAGAGAGGTGGTTTATTTGGAATTTAAAAATTTTTTTTTGAATGAGGCTTGAATGGTTATATATTTCCCCCTCTTAAGAATGCCTATGGCAGGGGCGCCTGGGTGGCTCAGTTGGTTAGGCAGCTGCCTTCGGCTCAGGTCATGATCTCAGGGTCCTGGGATCGAGCCCCACATCGGGCTCCTTGCTCAGCAGGGAGCCTGCTCCTCCCTCTGCCTCTGCCTGCTTGTGCACTCTCTCTCTCTGACAAATAAATAAATAAAAAATCTTTAAAAAAAAAAAAAAGAATGCATATGGCATATCCCACAGGTTTAGGACCGATGTGTCTTCATTTTCACTGGTTTCTATGAATTGTTTAAATTCATCTTTATTTTCTGGTTGATCCAAAAATTCTTGAGACGTTTATTCTTTAGTCTCCAAGTGTTTGAATTCATTCCAAACTTTTTCTTGTGGTTGAGTTCCAGTTTCAAAGCATTGTCATCTGAGAAAATGCAGGGAATCATCTCAAACTTTTGGCATCAGTGGAGTCCTGATTTGTGACCCAGTGTGTTGTCTTCTGGAGAAAGTTCAATGTGTCCTTGAGAAGAATGAGTATTCTGTTGTTTTAAGGTGTAATGTTCTGTATATATCTATGAGGGCCATCTTGTCCAATGTGACATCCAAAGTTCTTGTTTCTTTATTGATTTTCTGTTTAGATGATCTGTCTGCTACTGAGGGTGGCATGTTAAGATGTCCTACAATTAATGTATTCATATCAATATGACTCTTTATTTTGATTAACAGTTGGCTTATGTAGTTGGCTGCTCCTGTATTGGGGGCATAAATATTTGCAATTGTTAGATCTTCTTGGAGGATAGACCTTTTAAGAATGGTGTAGTGTCCTTCTGTATCTCTGAAATAGAGTCTTTAGCTTAAAATCTAATTTATCTGATGTGAGTATCGCTATCCCAGCTTTCTTTTGATGACCATTGGAATGAAAGATGGTTCTCTGTCCCTTCAATTTCAGTCTGGACATATCGATAGGTTCCAAATCTTTCTGTTATTGACAGCATACGCAGCGGTCTGGTTGTGTTATCCAGTCTGCAACCCTATGCCATTTTATGGGAAGATTTTGGCCATTCACATCGAGAGTGATTATGGAAAATATATTTTTATTGACATCGTGTTGCCTGTGAAGTCCTGTTTCTATAGATTGTAAGTTCCTCTTCTACATCATTCATGGGGTCTTTAGATCCAATTTCATCCTAAATCAGCAGAATACACATTTGTTTCAAGTGCACATGGAATATTCTCCAGAACACATCACATAATAGTTTACAAATCAGGCCTCAAAATTACAAAAAAGAGTGAGAATAGTTTACATATTTTCAGACCATAACACTATGAAACTCGAAATCAACCTGAAGAAAAAATTGAAAAGACCACAAATACATGAAGGTTAAATGACATGTTACTAAACAATGAATAAGTCAAACAGGAAATTAAAGAACAAATAAAATAAAAATATATGGAAACAAATGAGAATGAAAACACAATGGTCCAAAAGCTTTGGAAAGGATCAAAAGTCATTCTAAGAGAGAAGTACATAGTAATTTGGGCCTACCTCTAGAAGGAAGAAAGATTGCAAATGAATAGCCAACCTTACACCTAAAGGGACTAGAAAAGGAACAACAAACAAATCCTAAGGCCAACAGAAGGAGGGTTATAATCAAGATTAGAGCAGAGATAAATTATATAGATACAAAATAGTAAAACCAGGAGCTGGTTCTTTGAAAAAAAAATCAATAAAATTAAAAAATCTCTAACCAGACGTATCAAGAAGAGAAAAGACCCAAATGAGAAAGGAGAAATAATAACCAACACCACAGAAATAAAAACAATTTAAGAGAATGTTATGGAAAATATAGGCAAGAAAATGGGTTAACCTGGAAGAAATGGATAAATTCCAAGAAACATGAATTACCAAGCCAGAAACAACAAGAAATAGAAAACTTGAACAGACTGATAAGCAGCAAAGATATTGAATCAGTAATTCAGTATTTATACATGCTTTCCCACCAGTAGTTTAAGAAGATTCCCCTGTCTCCACATCCTCACCAACACCTGTTGTTTCATTAATTTTAGCAGTTCTGACAGGTGTGAGGTAATATATATGGAATAATACTCAACCATGAAAAAGAATGAAATCTTGTCATTTGCTCTGGTGTGAATGGAACTAGAGAGTAGATTCGTAAGTGAGATAGTCAGAGAAGAACAAATACTATATGATTTAACTCATATGTGGAATTTAAAGAACAAAACAGATGAGCATATGAGATGAAGGGAAAAAGTGAAGGAGGCAATCCATAAGAGAGAGTCTTAACTATTGAGAACAAACTAATGGCTACCAGAGGAGAAGTGGGCAGGGGGTGGGTTAAATGGGTCTTAGGAATTAAGGAGTATAGTTGTGATGAGCAATGGGTGTTGTATGGAAGTGATGATCCACTAAACTCTACTCATGATATTAATATTACAATGGATGTTAACTAACTGAAATTTATTTTTATTAATTTTTCTTCAATTTTTTTTAATTCTAGTTGTCAAGACACAGTGTAATATTAGTTTCAGGAGTAGAATTCAGTGATTCAGCACTTCCATACAAAACCCGGTGCTCATCACAAGTGCCCTCCATAATACCCCTCACCCATCTAGCCCTTCCCTCACCTATGTCCCTCCATCAACCCTCAGTTTTTTCTCTATACTTAAGAGTTTCCTGTGGTGTGTTTTCCTTTCTTTTTTCCCCTCCCATATATTCATCTGTTTTGTTTTTTTTACATTCCACAAATGTAACTAACTGGAATTTAAATAAAAATATGAAATTAAAAAACAAAAAAATGACGATATCATACACACACACACACACACACACACACACACACACACAATGGAATACTGCTCTGCTCAGCTTTCAAAAAAGAATAAAATCTTTCCATTCACAGTGATGTACACAGAGCTAAAGAGTATTATGTTAGAGAAGTCAGTCAGTCAGAGAAAGATAAATGCCATATGATCTCACTCATATGTGTAATTTAAGTAACAAGAAAGAGATCGTATGGGGAAAAGAGAGAGGCAAACCAAGAAAGAGATTTTTTAAAGATTTTTGTTTATTTTTTGACAGACAGAATGAGAAAGAGAGAAAGATCACAAGTAGGCAGAGAGGCAGGCAGAGAGAGGGGGGAAGCAGGCTCCCTGCTGAGCAGAGTGCCTGATGTGTGGATCTATCCCAGGACCCTGAGATCATGACCTGAGCTGAAGGCAGAGACTTTAATCCACTGCACAACCCAGGAACCCCAAGGAGTTCTTTATATATCTTAGATATCAACCCTTTATCTGTGGTGTCATTTGGAATATCTCCCATTCCGTGGGTTGCCTGTTTGTTTTGCTGACTTTTTCCCTCACCGTGCCCAAGCTTTTAATCTTGATGAAGTCCCAAAAGTTCATTTTCACTTCTGTTTCCTTTACCATTGGAGACATGTCCTGAAAGAAGTTGCTGTGACTCATGTCAAAGAGGTTACTGCCTATGCTCTCCTCTAGAGTTTTGATATATTCCTGCTTCACATTGAGGTCTTTTATCCATTTTGAGTTTATCTTCGTGTATGGTGTAAGGGAATGGTCAAGTTTCATTTTTCTGCATGTAGCTGCCCAATTTTCCCAGCACCATTTATTGAAGAGACTATTTTTCCACTGGATACTTTTTCCTGTTTTGTCAAAGATTATTTGACCATAGAGTTGTGGGTCCATATCTGGGCTCTCTATTCTGTTCCACTGGTCTATGTGTCTGTTTTTGTGCCAGTACCATGCTGTCTTGGTGATCACAGCTTTGTAGTAAAGCTTGAAATCAGGCAATGTGATGCCCCCTGCAATGCTTTTCTGTTTCAACAATTCCTTAGCAATCTGAGGTCTTTTCTGGTTCCATACAAATTTTAGGATTATTTGTTCCATCCAGCATTTTGAAAAATGATGGAATTTTGATGGGATGGCATTGAAAGTATACATTGCTCTGGGCAGTATGGACATTTTAACAATATTTATTCTTCCCGTCCAGGAACATGGGATGCTTTTCCACATTTTTGTGTCTTCTTCAATTTCTTTCATTAGCGTTCTGTAGTTCTTCGAGTACAGATCTTTACCTCTTTGGTTAGGTTTATTCCCTGGTATCTTATGTTTTTTGGTGCTATCGTAAATGAAATAGATTCCCTAATTTCTCTTTCCACAGTTTGTTAGTGTATCGGAAAGCAACTGATTTCTGGGCATTGATTTTATATCCTGCCACATTACTGAATTGCTGTATGAATTCTAGTAGTTTGGGGTTGGAGTCTTTTGGGTTTTCCATATAGAGTAACATGTCATCTGCAAAGAGAGAAAGTTTGACTTCTTCATTTCCAATTTGAATACCTTTTATTTCTTTTTGTGGTCTGATTGCTGTCGCTAGGACTTCTAGCACTATGTTGAATAAGAGTGGTGAGAGTGGGCATCCTTGTTGTGTTCCTGATCTCAAAGGGAAGGCTGTCAGCTTTTCCCCATTGAGAATGATATTAGCTGCGGGCTTTTCCTATATAGATTTTATGATGTTGAGGAATGTTGCTTCCATCCCTATAATTTGAAGAATTTTAATCAGGAATGGATGCTGAATTTTGTCAAATGCTTTTTCTGCATCAATTGAGAGGACCATGTGGTTCTTCTCTCTTATCGATTTGTTCTATCACATTGATTGATTTGTGGATGTTGAACCACCCTTGCATCCCAGGGACAAATCCCACCTGGTCATGATGAATCATCTTTGAATGTGCTGTTGGATCCTATTAGCTTGGATCTTGTTGAGAATATTGGCATCCATAGTCATATTGGTGTGAAATTCTCCTTTTGGTTGGGGTCTTTACTTGGTTTGGGGATCAGGGTAATGCTGGTTTCACAGAAAGATTCTGGAAGATTTCCTTCTGTTTCTATTTTTTTAAATAGTTTCAGGAGATTAGGTATTATTTCTTCCTTGAATGTTTGGTAGAATTCCCCAGGGAATCCTTCAGGTCCAGTGCTCTTGTTTTGTGGTAGGTTTATGATCACTGCTTCAAACTTGTTACTAAATATTGGTCTATTCAGGTTGTCAATTTCTTCCTGTTTCTGTCTTGCAGGTTAATGGGGTTCCAGGAATGCATCCATTTCTTCTAGGTTGTTTATCTTATTGGCATATAGCTGTTGTTAATAATTTTTTATGACTGTTTCTATTTACTTTGAATTGGTCATGATCTCTCCACTTTCCTTCATAATTGTGTTAATTAGGTTCCTCTCTCTTTTCTTTTGGATTAGTTTGGCCAGTGGCTTATTGATCTTATTGATTTTTTCAAAAAAACCAACCTCTGGATTAACTTATGCGTTCTACTGTTTTGTTAGTTATTAACTCATTGATCTCTGCGCTAATCTGGATTATTTCCCTTCTTGTGCATGTTGTTGGCTTAATTTGCTGTTGATTTTACAGATCATTAAGTTGTATTGGGAGCTGGTGTATTTGAGATTTTTTTGAGTGAGGCTCGGATTGCTATGTATTTCCCCCTTAGGACCACTTTTGCCATGTCCCATAGATTTTGGTCTGATGTGTCTTCATTCTCATTGTTCTCAATGAATTGTTTAAGCTCATCTTTGATTATCTGATTGATCCCAACGTTCTTGAGTGGGTTGGTCTTAAGCTTCCAGGTGTTCGAGTTCCTTCCAAACTTTTTCTTGTGGTTGAGTTCCAGTTTCAAAGCATTGTGGTCTGAGAATATGCAGGGAATCATCTCAATCTTTTGGAATCGGTTGAGTCCTGATGTGGGACCCAGTGTGTGGTCTATTTTGAAGAAAGTTCCATGTGTATTTGGGAAGAATGTGTATTTTATTGTCTTAGGATGGAATGTCCTGTATATATCTAAGAGGTCTATCTGTTCCAATGTTTCATTCAAAGCTCTTGTTTCTTTATTGATTTTCTGTTTAGTTGATCTGTTACATCGGGTGGCATGTTAAAATATCCTACTATTAATGTATTCATATCAATGTTACACTTTATTTTGATTAATAGTTGGTTTATGTAGTTGGCTGCTCCTCTATTGGGGGCATAAATGTTTACAATTGTTAGATCTTCTTGGAGGATAGACCCTTTAGGAGGGGTGGGGGTGGGGGGCTAGGCAAGCCTGGTGGTGGGTATTGAGGAGGGCACATATTGCATGGAGCACTGGGTGTAGTGCATGAACAATAAATCTTGTAACACTGAAAAAATAAAATAAACATTTTTGGGGAATGAAAAAAAAAAGAATGATGTAGTGTCCTTCTGTATCTCTGACTACAGTCTTTAGCATAAAATCTAATTTATCTGATATCAGAATAACTACACCAGCTTTCTTTTGAAGCCCATTAGCATGAAAGATGGTTCTCAATCTTTTCACTTTCAGCGTGAATGTATCTTTGGTTTCCTAATGTGTCTCTTGTAGACAACATATGGATGGGTCCTGTTGTTTCATCCATTCTGCAACTCTGTGCCTTTTTATGGGAGCATTTAGGTCATTCATTTGATGGTGATTATTGAAAGGTAAGTTTTTATTGAAATCATGTTGCCTGTGAAGTCCTTGTTTCTATAAATTGTAAATTTCTCTGCTCTGTCACTCATGGGTTCTTTCTTTTTCTATACAACCCATTTTAATATTTCCTGGTGTGCTGGCTTGTTGGACACATTCACTTTTAGTCCTTGCCGGTCTTGGAAGCTCTTTATCTCTCCATCCATTTTGAATGTCAGCCTTGCTGGATAATGTTTTCTTGGCTGCATGTTCTTCTCGTTTAGTACCCTGAATATATCATACCAGCCCTTTCTGGCTTTCTGGGTTTCTCTGGACTTTTCTGATGTGATTTTGATGGGTCTTCTTCTGTATGTAAGGAATCCCTTTCCCTAGCTGCCCTCAGGACATCTTGTCTAAAATTATAATTTACAAATTTTGCAATGGTGTGTCTGGGTGTCTTTCTAGGCTCATTGATCTTGGGGTTGTACTTTCCACCTCAGGGACACAAGCTGTTGTGCCATTCCCCAGTTGGGGAAATTTATATTCTAAATTTAGTCAGCTGTATCTTCTAGTCTTCTGTCTTTCTCTACCCACTCTGGGATTCCAATAATTCTGACGTTGGAATGGTTCATGGCATCATTTATTTCCCTAAGTTTCTTCTCATGATTCCTGAGCATTTTGCTCCAGCTCTCTTCCTGACCTTTCTTCAACCATTTTATCCTCTAGATCACTAATTCTATCCTCTGTATCCATAACTTTAGCTGTTAGACTATTTATATTAGATTGGATCTCACTGATAGTATTTTTAACATCTGCTATACCAGTTCTCATTTCTGCCCTTAGAGTTTCTATGTTTTCACTAATATTTTTCTCCATCATAGCCATTGCCTGGGTAATTGTCACCTTGAATTCCCTTTTGGACATACTGCTTATGTCCATGTCCAGTAGTTCTCAGGGAGAGAGTGCAGTCTCTGTGTTTTTCCTCTGTTGGGTGTTCCTTCCCCTAGTCATTTTGAGAAGTGACTGAGAGGATGTATAGCTTAATATATCACCCACGATCCAGGCAGAGTGCACCATCTCCACTGCTGTCTTCTGCTCCTGTAGAAATACAGAAATGAAAAATCTTGCTCCTCAAGCTTATTTCATGGGTGTTCAGTTTGTTCTGGTAGATATACAGCTCTCTTTAGGGGACAGTTGCAACAGGATCTCCCACTTCTGCAACATCTTGCCCCTGCCTCCCAGGTGTCCCTATTTTTGTGATGAGCAATGAGTAATGTATGGAATTGTTGAAACAATATGTTGTACACCTGAGACACATGCCGACAGTGCAGCTGGGTTTCTTCGAGGTGCCTTTCTCAAAGCTGGCTTCCAGGGATGCCGCACTCTTTGCCCTACTGAAGGGGCATTGAGATGCTCTTGAGATCAAGATTAATCACCACAGTCATCTGCCTAAGTTGGGAGATCTCTGATTCTGGCCAAGGAATCCAACATTTAAAGCTTTGAGAAAGTTGAGATTGCAAAAATTTAGTTAATCTAGACATTTTCCAGATTCCTTTATTAGAATGTTACTTTATTTTAACATGAAAGTTGAAGGGAGTTCAAAATACAGAAGGAAGGATTAGCTTCAAAAAGATAAGAGAGACCGTGGACTCTTAGAAAAAACTGAGGGTTTTGGGGGGGTTTGAGTGAGCCTGGTGGTGGACATTAACGAGGGCACGTATTGCATGGAGCACTGGGAGTGGTGCATAAACAATGAATTTTGGAACACTGTAAAAAAAACACAACAATGTAAGAGTACTTTTCTTTCTTATAACTGGAGTGGAGTTGAAAGAATACCAAAAAAAGTAAGCTGTTCTATTCAATTAATAAATTTAATTAATGAAATAACTTATTTTTTTGTTGTGAAAGTGTAATGGCTACTATTTCTTTTATGAAGTAGAAGGTCCCAAAACGGTATTCAAGAAAGAATGGAATACTTCACACTAGGGAAATATGTGTATCTATTTTTCTTGGATGATCTCCAGAAGTTAGTCCCCTGGCTAATTGCATGCTGGGGATATATGTTTTCCCCAGATGACTTAGTAACTGTAAACAAGCCATGGCCTTTTCAAGATATTGCCAACTTCCCCATTCTAAGATCCCCCTATGTTGCAATTCATTATTCCTAAAATAATCTCATCCAGATTTGCTTGTGTTAGAAATGTGAATATTTAATAAACATATTTTAGAAATCAGTCATCTTACAGGTCTGAGTTCAGTTAGACCTGTAAACACAGTTTAAGGAAATGTTGTATAAAGTGTTTCCTTGGGGGCGCCTGGGTGGCTCAGTCATTAAGCGTCTGCCTTCAGCTCAGGTCATGATCCCAGGGTCCTGGGATCGAGCCCCACATCGGGCTCCTTGCTCGGCAGGAAGCCTGCTTCTCCCGCTACCATTCCCTCTCCTTGTGTTCCCTCTCTCGCTGTGTTTCTCTCTGTCAAATAAATAAAATCTTTAAAAAAAAAAAATAAAGTGTTTCCTTGAAGATGTGAGAAACTTTGACATATTTAAATAGCTCTGATAGTAAGTAAAAATTCGGTCTGTTGGTGATGAGTTCATTTGTACTTTGAAGGGGTTTTCACAAATTAATGAGGTAGCAACGTTACAGTTTCTATCACAGTTGAGCTTTTTCTATAACTAAAATAATGGTGTTTGGTGAGACAGATAAACTATCTAAAATTCAGATTCTGCCTATCAAATAAGAGCATTGGGAAATTTTGTTATCCTTCATAAGTCTAAGTTGGTACTACACAAATGTTAAGGGTAACTAACATTTTGAATTATTTTTATAAAAACACCGTAGATGATTGTGATGATGATGATGAAGATGATAGGTAAATGATAGATGATAGATAGATAGATAGATAGATAGATAGATAGATAGATAGATAATAGATAGATAGATATACACACACTCATTTCCACATCAACACAATTCCACAACTCAACCAGAGCACTTCAATTCAAGGTAATTTCAACTTTCTGTAAAAAATACTTTAGAATTATCGGTTTTGTGAGTGTTGATTTAGAGGAGTTCTTTATAGACCTTAGATATCAGACCTTGGTCTGTAGAGTCATTTAAGAATATCTTCTCCCATTTAGTGGGTTGCCTGTATGTTTTGTTGACTGTTTCCTTTGCTGTGCAGAAGCTTTTTATCTTGATGAAGTCCCAAAAGTTCAATTTCGCTTTTGTTTCCTTTGTCTTTGGAGACATGTCCTGAAAGAAGTTGCTGTGGGTGATGTCGAAGAGGTTACTGCCTATGTTGTCCTCTAGGATTTTGATAGATTCCTGCCTCACATTGAGGTCTTTTATCCATTTCGAGTTTATCTTTGTGTATGGTGTAAGAGAATGGTCAACTTTCATTCTTTTACATATAGTTGTCCAATTATCCCAGCACCATTTATTGAAGCGACTGTCTTTTATCCACTGAATATTTTTTCCTGTTTTGTCAAAGATTATTTGACCATAG
>JAQQSY010006281.1:0-11142 GCA_028646535.1 Procyon lotor | reverse complement strand
CTAAGATTTTGAGCTACGACCCGAAATAAATCAATGTGAAATGAGAAAATATAAAGGGAAAGATGATCCTTTTCAAATTGCCAGTCAAGTTTTAGTTTATAAAATCACAGGCTAGTGACAAGAATGGCAATCATCACACTCCTTGGTCACAGCTATACTCCCAAACGAATGATATTTAAAAAGATTGTAGTGAGCTCGTTCCCAGCAGCCCTCACTCCCGTATATAACTCTCCAAAAACGTACCTCCATTTATCATGGGAAGAAGGACCGAGAACACACGAGGGCAGAGAGCTCAATGGGGACTAACTCTGTGGCAGACGGAAGACCGCCCCCACAGGTGTCCATGCATGATCCCAAGTTCCCTTACATCGCAAAAGGGACTTTGCAGATGTGACTTACTGGAAGGTTGTGGGAACAATCACCTGGCTGGGGCCCACGTGATCACCAGGGTTCTCACGCAGACAAGGCAGGAGGGGCAGAGGCAGGAGACATTACAAGGGGAACAGAGGTCAGAGTGACGTGGCCAGTAGCCTCAAAAAGATAGACGATGCAAGGCAACAGATTCTCTCCTGCTGCTGCTAGAAGGAAGCCCTGTGCTGCACTCGAGGCCACACAGACCAACCACCCTAACTTCCGGGAATCTGCAGTCAGTACGAACAAGTCCACATGTTATCACCTCCATGCTTTGTGTTTTATACATTCATAGCATAGAGAACTATATGCAGTACCATCTCTAGCTCTGAGCTGAAGCAGAAGCAGCCTCCTGTTTGGACATGTGGTTACGGGGCTAAGCCGCCCCTAGTACACAGCCATGGAGGTAGGTATTCTAGTTAGCCAATGTTCCAGGTAATAAAGAGCTCCCAACAAAGACCTTACTAGAAAGAACTGAGACCCCCATCCTATGAGCCACTCATAAACAAGACTCTGGGCTTCAGAGCCAAGACTCTGGGATTCAGTCTTATCTTCCCCTTATGTACTTCTGAGTCTCTCAGTACAAGAGCACAAAAATACACACCGCAAAGCAAACATAGCTGCTCTTGCCCTGAGAACCTGGTCCGGAGCCTTCACTAACAACCCCGGTGGTGGTGACGTCACCTGCAGACATCTGGCTCAGAGAGGCTGGTCCCAGGGGGTGCTGGCCAGCCAGCCTCCCAGAGCACCACGGCCGATTCTGCTCTTTGGTCACAGGCCCGGGGGAGCTTCTGGAGAAAACCAGCCACGAGAGGCCAAAACACACCTGGAGCTGTCAGCCCCCACCCCCAGCAGGGACAAACCCTACAGACCTCGTCTCTGTTGCGAAACTTCCAGGTCCTGGTCCCAAGGACTTCCTGCTTAGCAGGTACCTAGGGACCAAGGAGTTAATACAAGAAACAAGAGAGCTTAGAAGGCTTCATCATGGAAATAACGTGGTCATGATGGTGCTCAACACTTCCATTTGAGCCCAGCGAAACTGATGCTGGATTTCTAACTTCCAGAACCGTTGACAATAGGTGTCTATTCTTCTAAGCCACGCAATGGAGGGCCAGAGGGAATGAGCACAAACACAGTGACATCCACCCAGCTCTGGCCAGGACAGACATCCCGCAAAGCCTGCTGAGGAGCAACTGACCTGCCAACTTACCTTCACTCACGTCAGCGATGAGGCTCCGCTCCCTGAGCACACACCCCAGCACAGACAGACAGCAGTCCTCAGGGAGGAAGGGGAGGCAACAGAGTCAGCCCTGAGGAATCTCCCACCTGCTTCACCAGCCTTCTCTGCCTCCTGGCTCGGCCGTCAGGCAGGCAGCCCCACTGCTGGGGCTCCCCTCACCAGTTGTCCTCCCAACCCCCGTGGCAGGGAAGGCAGCCTGGGCTAACGGAGCTGCAGCCCCTCACCCACATTTCTGTACTGAAACCACAGGCCAGAGCAAGTCACCTGGGGAGAGAAACCGGTTGTTTATGAAACCCTCCCCACAAGAAAATTAAAAGTTATAACCTCCAGTGAAATAGAGTCTGTATGTTAAAGGTAACTTATCATCCTGGGCGCCTGGATGCCAGTTATTTTTCTATCACCTGAGCTGCACACAAGGTCAGTCAGGAAGCCCTCTGTCCCTGGCTCCAGCCCACCCCTGCTCTGCCTTCTACACTTCGGTCCTAACAGAGACAAGGCCAGGCAGCGGGGGCGGAGTCCGAGCCCCAGGAGAAATTGTAAGGAAAACGTATTGCTGATCTCGTCTAACACACTCAACTACAGTGACGAGTTCCTTACATGACGATGCATTTCTTCTCCCCGGCATATTGCTTTTATTCCTTGTGATGGAGCTCTGCGGAGCTCCCACCCTCTGTGCACTCCTAACTCTTCTTGGGTAACCGTTAAACCCAGACCCATAAGGTCCGGTGTAGGAAGAAGAATGTGGTTGAAGGAACACAGCCCCAGGGCCAAAAATAATTTTAACAAATAACGCAATTTCTTTACTTTCTTTTTGCTAAAACGGTTACTAAGGCACAAATTCATAGTTTATGGTAACATTTGCTCACATCCGTTTTGATCCCGCCTTCTCTCCCTCTCCCCTGCAGCTGTGACCTGCATCTCTCCCCACCAAAGTCTTAACCTCTTCCCTGCCAGCTGCCCTGGCTGTCCTTCCAAGCCTCCTCCCCTTCGACCTTCAAATACGTGGATCGACCTGCCCCTTCATGAGCAAGGAAAGAGAGCAGAGGGGAGAAATTGGGTTGGAAGTTGTGGGACTTTCTTTGGTTGACTGAATGAAGGGAAGAGGCAGTGACCAGTCTGGTATGAATGAGGGCTGCCATCGTTCATCCGACACTACGTTGTTATTTACACATAGACTGTACTCCTTCAGGGCAGGGGACATGCCTGGCTCATCTTTCCTAGGATCAAGCAGAGTGCTTCACACACAACAGATGCCTGGTAAATGCACGCTGGATGAGGAAGGAGAAAGTGAATGAATGCAAGACCTGAGCACAGTGTGGAGGATGTTCTCCCCCACCAGTCTCTGGTTGGCAGTAGACGTCCCCCCTCATGCACGGAGTATATGTTTACCCTGGGAAGATACTAGGAATGCAGCTAGTCAAAGGAAAATTATCCAAGTCGACTATTCAGAAATAAACCTCTCGGTTTTTGGTTCCATATACTACTACATTTATCTCATTTATTTTTTGGCAAATTGTAATCCAACAGGACATATGCTTTTTTATAACTTGTTATTTTCCCCCTTAAGAGCATATTGTGAACCACTTTCCATTTCAACAAACATACAACAATGTTTTAAACAGATGCTTAGTATGTTACAGCACAAATGCACCATGAGGGTTTTAGTCAAATCCTTTTTTCCCTTAAGATTTCATTCATTCATTCAGAGACCATGTAAGCAGGGGGAAGGGCAGAGGGAGAGAGAGTGAGAGAGAATCTTAAGCAGGCTCCACGTTCAGCATGGGGCTCAATCTCACAACCCTGAGATCATGACCTGGGCCAAAATCAAGAGTCAGCTGCTTAACCAACTCGGCCACCCAGCTGCCTCCAGTTAATTCCCTTTTATTATTTTAAAATATGTTATAACTATAACTAATACTATCATAACCATTTTACATTTAATTATAATTACTTAAAATTAACTTCTGAATAGAAACAAAGTATTTATAAAATTCATGCAGCATAAAACAACAAACGGATCCTCCATGTAGATTTAGTCTTTACTTCTATATAAGTAAAAGCAAGTTTTGTAACTTGCTTCTTTTTGCTCGCTATCATGTTCCTAAGAATGTAGTAACAATTTACTATAGGTAGATATAATTCAGTCATTTTCCACCTGGTACAGTATTCAAAATCTATTGTTATCTGTATCTATTTCCTATCTATGTATCCATCTATCCATCCACCCACACATCTAGGTATCTTCTGTATATCACTAAAAAATAGATCACTATAGCATCACCACAGACCCTTGGTGATCACTACAGACTATAATGCAATTTACTTATAAATTTTTCTTTGCTAGACCTTTACTGGTTTCTTTTATTATGTTTGTCACCATACAGGATATCATTAGTTTTTGATGTAGCGTTCCATGGTTCATTGTTTGCATATAAGACCCAGTGCTCCATGCAATCCATGCCCTCCTTAATACTCATCACTGGGCTCACCCATCCCCCCACCCTCTTCCCCTCTAAAACCCTCAGTTTCCCAGAGTCCATAGTCTCTCATGGTTCATCTCCCCTCTCTGATTTCTCCTCCTTCACTTCCTCATGTCCTTCTCCTTCCTTCTCATGTCCTCCATGTTATTCCTTATGTTCCACATGTAAGTGAAACCATATGGTAATTGTAGACCTTTAAATTATAGTTTTAAACTATTACAAATCTAGAACTTTCTTGTTCATGTCTCCCAGCACAAAGGCACAGGAAAGTCTCTGCAAGTATTCACCTGAGAGTAGAACATCTGGGGCCTGGTGTATGAGCGCTATCAGCTACACTAAATACAACCAAACTGCTTTTCTTTTTTTTCTTTTTTTCTTATTTTTTAAGATTTTATTTCTTTATTTGACACAGAGAGAGATCACAAGTAGGCAGTGAGGCAGGCAGAGAAAGGGGAAGCAGGCTCCCCGCTGAGCAGAGAGCCCGATATGGGGCTCGATCCAAGGACCCCAAGATCATAACCTGAGCTGAAGGCAGAGGCTTTAACCCACTGAGCCACCCAGGAGCCCCCAAACTGCTTTTCAAAAGTGTCATACCACCCGTATTCTCATTGGTAGGGTATCAGAATCCTTATTTTTCCTCAAAATGGCCATCACTTTCTGGTCCTCTGTTTTCTGTATACATTTAAGAAGTAGCTTGTTATACATATACACATACACCTGATAGTTAATACAATGATCATTTTGGGGGAGAAAAAACTTCTTTGTAATACTGAACCTTCTTATCCACCAATTTAGGCCCTTAACAAATTATCATGACTTTTTTCTAGGAATGTCTTACATAGTCTAATTATATTGATCCTTAAAAACTTTCTATTTTTGATTCCAGTGATTTTGATATCTTTTATTTTATTTTATTTTTTATTATTTATTTGTCAGAGAGAGAGAGAACACAGGCAGAGAGGCAGGCAGAGGCAGAGGGTAAAGCAGGCTCCCTGCTGATCAAGGAGCCCGATGCGGGACTCGATCCCAGGACCCTGGGATCAGGACCTGAGCTGAAGGCAGTTGCTTAACCAACTGAGCCACCCAGGCGTCCCGATTTTGGTATCTTTTAAATTACAATTTCTCTTTGTTATATACAAGTCTAATTGGATTTTGTGTATTAATTTTGTATTTAATGACCTTATTAAAATGTATTAGCTAATCATGGTAATTTATTCACAAAGTCTTTTGGTTGCTCTTATATAAAACCATATCATTTATGAATAATCAGAGTTTTGTCGCTTCTCTTCCAATTTTTATACTGTTTATTTTTTTTTTCTTACCTTAGTACACTTGCTAGGACCTCCTGTGCAATGTTCACTAGAAGACAGATGGCAGGCACCCTTATCTTACTCAACATCTCAAAGGGAATGCTTTCAATACATCCACATGCTTCGTTGGGAACTATTAGAGAGCAAATGGAAAGCACCAAATGCCTTTAACCCTATAGCATTTATTTCCCAAGATCAAAACATCCTCCTATAGGACAACTACAAAAGTCAGCACTGCTATAATACTGCTATCTACTCCACAGTGCATATTCAAATCTTGTCAATTGTCCCAAAAGTGCTCTTTATAGCTATTTTTCTTTCCTAGTACAAGATCCAACCCGGGATCACAGATGGCATTTAGTTGTTATGTTCCTTTAGTCTCCTTTTATCTGAAACAGTTCCTCAGCCTTTCTGTGTGTTTCTTGATCTTGCTATTTTTGAAAAGTACAGCCAAGTTATTTTGCAGAATATCCCTCAACCTGGATTTGACTGATGCTTCCTCATGATAAGATTCAAGGTATAAATTTTTCACAGGAACACCACAGAGTTGACATTTTGTCCCTCTCAGTACATCACATCAAGAGGCACACGGTGTTGGCTTGTCCTAGTATTGGCGATATTTACTTTAATCTTTTAGTTAAGGTGGTATCCAGCAACTGTCTCCCAAGCAGAGCATTTTCCCTTTGTAATTAAAAACTCATTGATGAAGTACTTTCAGAATATGTTAATATTCTCTTACTCATCGAATTTTGACTACTGGTTATTAGTATCCACTGATGATTATTTTAATTTCATCATTTGTTCTTTACTTCTTATCTGGCATTGTACCAAAAATAAAAGCCTTCTTTTATCCCCATTTTTTTCATTCATTTATATAAGATTGGGCTCATGGATCCCTATTTTACTCAGTGTATTCTAATCCTGTTCTGATTATCTTTTGCTGCTCAACCAATTATTCAAAAATCTAGTAGCTTGAGGCAACAACACTTATTTTATTATCTCTCACAGTTGCTGTGGGCCAAGAGTGTGAAAGAACAGACTCTGGCTCAAGGCCCCTGGGGTAGCTGAAGTCAGACAACAGCTGGACTTGTACAGTGGGGGGACCAGCCGGCTGAGGGCTTGCTGAGCCTCTCTCTCTTTCCACGCAGTCTGAGAGACTCTCCACATGGTCTTCCCACATTGGCTCGTTTGGGTTCCCTCCCAGGAGGATGACTTTGGGGCAGTCAGACTGTTTGCACAGAAGTGTGAGTGTGACAGCCAGCAAGGTAGAAATTTTGTCACTTCTTATGACAAAGCCTTTCAAGGCCATGTAGCATGACTTCTGTCATAGTCACAGATATGCCCAGATTCAAGGTGAAGGAAACAGATCCTATTTCTTGATGGATGGAAGGTCAAAGTGCCATTGTAAGATGTCCAATAATGTTGCAGTCATCTTTGGAAAATGTCATCCTCTATGTTCTGCTCTCTGACCACAAGAATTCACCTCCCTTTTGCAAGCACACGTGCAATCCTCTCCCTAATATCCCCCAGTCTGTCAGTACACCAGCACAAAACCCAGGATCTCGGGATATGAATTAGATCCAGGTTCAGATAAGGATCCTTGGGTTAAGGTTCCTTGGGTTCAGCGCCTCGAGCCTAGGTACTGTTCCTCTTAATCTGAAAACAAGTAAGCTAAGGAAACACACACTCCACTGCCCCCATACACCAATTTGTTTGTGTTTTTTTTTTTTTTTAAGATTTTATCTATTTATTTGACAGAGAGAGAGAGATCACAAGTAGGCAGAGAGGCAGGCAGAGAGGGAGAGGGAAGCAGGCTCCCTGCTGAGCAGAGTGCCCAATGCAGGGCTCGATCCCAGCACCCTGAAATCATGACCTGAGCTGAAGGCAGAGGCTTTAACCCACTGAGCCACCCAGGCGCCCCCTAGCCCATACGCCAATTTGTAATGGTGAGACAGGCATAGGATAACATGTACAGATATTTCCATTTAAGAACATTTTGAAAAAAGAAAAAAGAACATGTGAGGCATGTTTCAATTACTGATCTACAGCAGCTGTGAAATCCAACAAGAACTTGTCCCCAGTTCCCTGATTAGGACGCAGGTCTGCTTCACAGGAATAATTCTCCATGACTCTTGGCACCAACTCTTAGAACCATCCATCTTTCCCATAAAAACTACCCTATGTTTGTAGTTAAAGTTCTCTTAGCCTGCTTCCTACACATAAAGTTAGGGCATTCGGGGGCCTCTTCATTCTGTACTGTCTCTGTCCCTTTTATTCCAAACTTGTATAATTCCTTAAAAAAAAAGAGAAAACACTTGTGGGTTTTTTAATACACCCATTTGTAGTATACTATATGATGGTTAGGTTTATGTGTATCAACTTGGCTGGGCTACAATGACCAGACATTTAGTCACAAATTCTTCTACATGTTTCTGCAAAGGTGTTTTTTGAATGAGATTAACATATAAATTGGTGGACCTGGAGAAATGCAGACTACTTTGTACAATGTGGGTGGGCCTTGTCCCATCAGTTGAAGGTCCGACTAGAACAAAAACTGATCTCCCCTGAGCAAGAAGGAATTTTGTGAGCAAACTCAAACTTCAACTCCTTCCTGTGTCTCCAGCCTACCTCCTCAAAGTTTGGACTTGCTAGACTCCCTAACCATGGGATTCAATTCCTTAAGATCCATCTCCTTCAATATAAACATCCTCTGTTGGCTCTGCTGATGTAGAGAA
The DNA here is from genome assembly GCA_028646535.1 of Procyon lotor. NCBI lineage: Eukaryota > Metazoa > Chordata > Mammalia > Carnivora > Procyonidae > Procyon > Procyon lotor. The sequence continues at coordinate 2,966 of JAQQSY010006281.1, read as the reverse complement.
GCCCGAGTAACACATACTCTTTCAGATAAAAGCCAAACCCACAAACCCCTTCAAGATAAACCTTCCTGGATCTTGGGCCCCCTGAGGGGCAATCCGATTAAGATACTACAAGTCTTATTGCTCAACAGAAAGGCCCATCCCTAAGATCTTTAGAAGACTTTTTTTGTCTTCCTGGAAGGGAAGGCCTATGATACTTTCAATTTTTCTCAAGTTCTGAAAAAGAATCTCACAGGTCCTTCCATGGGTTTGATCTCTGCCCTGAAATCTTTTCTTAATGTGACCACTTTTTGCCATTTTGAGAGGCTACAAAGGAGGAACAATTTTATTTTCAAAGGCGGTGAGTCCTGACTCCTTTGTATTTAACAGTTTGCTCCGTTGCCTCCGTCTCTCTTTTCATGTTTCGTCACAGGCAAGAAGCGGCCGGGGGGGTACTTTCAATATTCCATCTAATCATCTGTTGAGTTGGATCACTGAGTTCATTTGGCCTATTTCCCATTATTTTATCATGACAGATCACAACATTACCAACCTATACGCTGTCCCAGTCAAGGGTCCTCCTCCACCCAACTCTCATTAACATTTTCCTTTCTTGTCTTCCAGCTCTCACTGAGAGCCTCCTCAAGGTCCTTGAGGTTTCTGCTAACACTCGTAGAGACCCCTCAAGCTTTCACCAGCAATCCCTTCAAGGCCCTTTCTGCTCCCTCCCACCGCCCCAGGCCATTGCTATCTGCTTTGATTTTTGGTTATGGCTCCATCCCATATCCAGGTCCCCAAATCTGTTGTGATGATTTATTGCTATGCAATAAACCACAAGAAAACATAGTGACTTATAACAACAGGCATTTTATTACTGCTCAGTATTTCTCTAGGTCAGAAATCTGGGAAAGAAGCAGCTGGGTGGTTTTCACTCAGAGGCTCTAAGGTAGTTGTAATCGGATGGTGGCTGAAGCTGCAAAGGGGGGGAGCGCGTGCGGCATTCTACCTTGTTCACAGGGTCCCTTCACAGGGTTCCTCCACATGGACTAGTTTGGGCTTCCTTAGAGCACAGTGACCTCGGGAGAGTTAGGCAGTTTATACGGTAGCTTAGAGGTCAGCATGAGTGCTCCAGCCGTAAGGCAGAAGCTACCCCGCCTTTGTGATCAGGCCTTGGCGGTCACATGGCATCACGTCCAGACCATCAGCCAGCCCAGATCCAGGGACAAGGAACAGCCACTCCACCTCTCAAATAGAACGGCGACCGAGGCACACTGCAGGAATATGTACAACGGGAAACACCACTGTGGCTGTCTTTGGAAAATACGATCTGCTACAAATCCATTATTACCGGCTTTTTCCCCTTTTTAAAACTCAATTTGTCCGGATGTGGCTACCTGGAACCCTTTCAAGCTGGCTGCTACATCCTTTTGACAAGTCACCAGGATTGTCTGAGTACTGCCTTACTTTCTGGAACAAAATAATGTTCCAGATTTACAATGTACTTTCTCTGCTCCAGCAGTGGAATTGGCCAATTTCACCAACAAGTCTTGGCTCCTTTTAGTGGAGAGTCTAGGTGCTAAAAGTTCTCAGTGCCATTGGAGTGTCGTGTTTCTGGCCCATCTCAGCAGATGATGCTAGGAAGTGTTGCAAATACACACGTGCACTTTGAGTTCTTACTAATACTTGAAACTCCAGTCCAACAAGGAACGGTATATCGTAGATCTTCCTCGTTCTGTGTTTGTAACCTCCCTTCTTAAGGGAGTTATCATTATATTCAATACACTGCCTCACACATACACATCCCCTTTTTCTACATCCCGGGATAGTTTGCGAGGGATTGAAATTCTTAGTCCTTGAATGTTAGTTAATACCCATGGAAATCTGGGTCTGCTGTCGTCATTGCAGGAATACTTCTAGTTAAAAGTCTGATTCTATTTCTTTAATGATTATAAGGTTAGTCAGGTTTTTAATTTCTACTTAAGTTCTAGCAAGTTTTATTTTACTTTTTTTTTTAGTTGGATCATTAGATCTTTCAAGTTTATTGGCAAAAAGGATTCTTTTATTGTTTTAATGTCTGCAGCAGCAGTGATTACATCTTTTTATTTTTCATATCATGCATTAATTCTGTCTCCTCCCTGCCTTCCTCTCTCCAGTTTTATCCTCTTACAGAGCTTTGTCAGTTTTATTAGTCCTTTCAAAGAACGAGCATCGTTCATCCTTTCGGTGGTGTTTCTTGTTTCAACTTCACCCATTTCTTTTTTACTACCGTTCTTCATTATTTACTTTCTTCTGCTTTGTTTTGGTTTACTCCACTCTTCTTTACCCACCTGTGTAAGATGTATGTTTAATTCATTAACTTTGGGCCCTTTCTTCCATTTTAATGGAAATACTTAAGATGATGGATTTCCCTCTAATTTCCATTCTAGCTGCCACCCACAAATTTTAATATGTACTATTTGTTATTGTTCAGTGAGATTTTCCCATTTTTTCCCCTTCTACTCATGTATTATTTAGACAAGTATTTAATCTTCAAACATAGGAGAGTATTTCTCGTCCCCTTTTTAAAACTTTTTACCTGACTCACCAAGGGCAGTAACTTTGCAAGAACTGCTGGATGGCTTAGTACGTGGCAATCTTCTCAAACGTTTTCCGCACACTTGAGGGACAGGGCTACTCCCCCTGTGCTGTGTGCATTCTGGCTTCTATCTCCACTCCCTCTAGCTCCTTTCAGTGACATCTCATTTGCTCTTAAATCCATCCACTGATTTTGGCAATTCTGATTACAATTCTTATTCCTGAGAAATGACACTTGGTTTTTTTCCACGTCATCAAGGTCATCTGTTACAGTCTTACTCTGTTCATATTTTCAGCTCTTTTTTAGATCTTATAATATACATTGTTGTTTTTTTTTTTTTATTCTTTATCTATTAATACCATCATCTGAGATTCTACTTCTACTGGTTTTCACTTTGGTATCTTTTTTTTTTTTT
>JAQQSY010006280.1:0-11143 GCA_028646535.1 Procyon lotor | reverse complement strand
GGCCCTGTGTGAGTGATGTTCCCTTTGATCTTTGCAGATGGGTCTTTCCCACCTTTGTGGTTTTCTCTCATTTCACAGATTTGTACCCAACTGAAGAGCTGAGGGGGATCTCTGCATAACCCTGGAGTTCCCTCTGCGACTCTCCCTTCTGCTGAGAACCTCAGCCTCTTTGGCTTCCTCCCCTTCTCAGTTCTGTCTCCTCAGTCACTGGTCTGTAAGCCTGGGTTCCTCCTTCCCCCACCAGGGCCTGGAACCCTCATCAAGGTTGTAGGCTGGGTCCCTTGTGGGGCTCACCTCATGTTTCCCCTCACTTCGTGATCATTGCCCAGCATCCAGTGTTTTCCAAACTGTTGTTCCATACATTTTTTTTAGTTATTTTGGGGGAGAGGGCTAATCCTGTTTCTATTACTCCATCTTGGTCGGAAGCAGAAGTCACTCTGTGGCCTTAGAATTCTGAATCCACCATCTCTTTCTTACTTCTCTTCCTTACTGGGTACCATGAAGCTCATCTCCAGGACTTCCCGTCAATTTTTGCTGTTTGCCCAGGTGTCAGGGGTCACAGGTCTGCTTCTGTGCCCTTACCTGGGCGCTTTGGCCCTTTGCAAACACAATGGCATTTCTTCCTGTTCGTCTTGTGCAGAATGGCTTTCCGTCTCAGCAGGACAACCTTTGATGCTGAAAGAGAACTTGATAAATGCATGCGAAAACCGTAAGTATTCCATATGAGAATAAATTGAGTTCATATATTCAGCTATGGATGAAATGACTGTAAGGGTAATTTTCTTACTTTGTGCTGAGCACACACTATCAACATTTTGCTTGAATTGTCCCCATCTATTTTACTTTCAACCTATGGAATATAGATATTTCAGTGTTTTCCAAGGGAAAAATAAACAGTAAAAGTCAGAGCTCCTCTTAACCACCCGAATTTGTTCCCCAAATTTATGTACATTCCCTGGGAATGCACTTATTTGTGAATTGATCAATATGATTTATACATTCACCGAAAAAATACTGTACTTAAGATTGGTAATATAAATTAAATGTGACAAAATTCTTGCTCTTGACAGACTTGCAGTCTGTGGGTGAAAGCAGGCTTACGAATAGGCAAACTTCAGTGAAATTATGCTTTGATTCTGTGAACCAGGCCTGAGGTGCGGGTGGCCTGAATTAGGAAAGAGCTGGTAGAGATAAGAGGAGAGAATGGACCCCAGAGTCTATTTCTATAGGTACCTCCCAGCTTCTGGGTTACACTTTATTTTTTTTTAAGATTTATTTCCTTTTTTATTTCAGAGAGAGACAGAGAGGAAGGGAGGGCAGAGGGAGAGAGAATCTCAAACAGAATCCATGCTCAGCACGGAACCTGATATGGGGCTTGATCTCACGACTCTGAGATCATGACCCGAGCTGAAACCAAAAGTGAGACACTCAGCCGACTGAGCCACCCGGGCGCCCCTGGGTTAAGCTTGAGATAGATAGTTCTTTTACTATGACTGGAACAGAGAGTGCGTGGGGAACGTATCTGGGGAATTGTGCAGAATTGCTTTAATAACCTTCAAGGTTTTCTGTGGTTCCTGCCCTCCTATTTATGTTTGCTCCTTGCACTGATGGTTTCCTTTATTTGCTTTTGTATACTTTTATGAAATAAAATAAAAAATAAAATATAAAGAAATATTTACATTTATATGAATATATAGATGTAGGACTTAGACACAAAAAAATAAAAATGTTTTTTAAATTTTTTATTATTTATATTTTATATTTTCCAGCTTCATTTTTTTCCAGAAATAATGGATACATAACTTTGTGTACGTTTAAAGTGTATCTCATTTTGACTTGATACATATATATATACCGCAAAATGGTCACCACCAGAGTATTAACTACCATCCCTGTCCCATCACATAATTACCGTATCTGTTTTGAGGTGAAAACATCTGAGATCTCCTTTCTTAGCCATCTTCAGGTGCCTGATACAATATTATGAGCTATAATCACTGTGCTATCCGTTAGCTCCCCAAACTTATTAACTCACGACTGGAAGTTTGTACCCTTTGGCCAGTATCCCACCTTGTTCCCACCCCCGCCCCAACCCCTGGTAACAACCACACTATTTATGTTTCTCTGAGTCTGTCCTTTTTAGATTCTACGTAGAAGTGCTAGCAGCAGAATTTGTCTTTCTCTCCAAGATTCGTTTCACTTAACATAACATCCTCAGGGTCCATCCGAGTTGTCGCAAATGGTAGACTCTTTTAAAATTTAATTTAAAGATTTTATTTATTCATTTGACATAGTGAGAGAAAGACAAGCAGAGGGAGTGTCAGGCGGAGGGAGAGAGAGAAGCAGGCTCCCTGCTCAGCTCATTTGGGGCCTGGATCTCAAGACCCCAGGGTCATGACCTGAGCTAAAGGCAGATGTTTAACCAACCGAGCCACATAGGTGCCCCTGGTGAATTTTTTTTTAAGAAGGTCATTCTCACACATGAGTTTTGACTCCAAACAAGACTTTTATGCTCTGTTTCCTCATCCACAAGGCTTCAGAATATCCTTGATTCCTTTACGTCCAAGCAGCATATGGGGCCCATTTGCTGTCTTTCAGGAACCGTCACCATTTTGGCAATGGCAGCCCCAAGACAATGCCGTTCCTGCCCCTGTGTTCCATGGAGGTGTTCTATGGGGTCCAGCTTGCTCTCCCTGGCTTCTCCTCCCAGAGGCACAGATATCTAGCTTCTGGGTAGAGTGGCCTTCTCCCCAGACATCCTTGGCTTTTCTTAGATGAGTGTTTACTGCGCCGACCGCCCTTCACGTTTACTATGTCACTGGAACACAAGCAGATGGTGGGTGGAATCGAAGTTGGTATTTCAACAGATATTTTCTGAGGGCCTAAGTTAAACTGTGATGAGAGAGTCCCTCTGAGCATTCTTACTTGCTCTTTTCTTCGTTCAGAAAATATCATTTACTCTTTCCACTTACTGCAGGGATTTTTCAGGGACCAAATAAGAGATTTCCATTCTAAATGATAATATTGAACCAGTCTGTTTGCTGAAACAAATTGGAAGCAGTACTTGGGTTTTGGGATCAGTTCTTTGCTTCAGGGTTTTCTCGGTGGCTTGGCGTCAAGAAAAGTGAAATGGGACAGACTATCCTGTTAGACTTTGGCCTCCTCGCAGAGTAATAACAATGACTTACATTCCTAGAGTTTCTCATGGTTTACAGAGTGTTTGTCTATTAATAATTTCATCTGAGCTTCATAACCGCCTTGTGATGTACACAGGAAACGTTTGTCCTGGGAAGAAGTAGGGGTGACCTCCAAGCTTGGGCGCTGTGCTCCTTCGCAGGTTGTGTGGAGTATCGTGACAACTGCCCGTGTGTGCCTGTAGGAAAATTGGACTTAAATATAGGATGGCTGACAACCTAGTAACTGTATTCCTCCTTTGTTCTTCAGGAAAGCCAGAGAATGTTCTAGAATGAAATGTATCCAGAAGGAAATAACTTTTATCACTGGTCGTTAGTCTAGATGCCCTCATAAGACCCAAATAATGTAACCTGAGCATAAAAGCCAGGATCTATGGGAAGATTTCCTTCCTTTTTGTGGTTGAATGGTATATAGTATAGTATCTATTGTATATTCTATACATGGTATGTATATACACACGTACCACATCTTGCTTATCCATTCATCTGTTGATGGACTGCTTTGCTGCCATTCCTTGGCTGCCGCGAGTACTGCCGTGATGGACATCGGAGTGCAGCCATCACTCTAAGATCCCGATTTCAGTTTCTTCAACTATATACCCAGAAGTGGAATTGATATTAGTGACCATTGTTACCTAATATTTTCCACCAGAATATTAGGAATCCTATGTGACAAGTAATAGTTATTAGCGCCCTGAAATTTCTTTGAAAACAATTTCTGTCTTTAGGGTTAAATATAATGATGTTCACATTACATTCAAAGTTGGGCGGTTACTATGGTGGGTCATCCGTACGTCGTAGCATCCAGATTTGGCTGAGCCAAACAACGACTTACCATTGAATCAAATCACTTCGTAATTTGGATCACTGATAGAAAACGGATTGGTCATACTATTTCTCAGCATTTCATAATTTGATATTTTATTTATTTTAGATTTTATTTATTTATTTGACAGAGAGGGACATGGCAAGAGAGCGAACACAAGCAGTGGGAGTGGGAGAGGAAAAAGCTGACTTCCCACTGAGCAGGGACCCTGATGAGGGGCTCGATCCCAGAATCCTGGGATCATGACCTGAGCCAAAGGCAGACGCTTAAAGACTGAGCCCACCCAAGTGCCCCAGTAGTTTGATATTTTAAATGAATGCATCACAATCAAACCTCAAGAAGCCCGTGAAAGGGAAGTCTCAGTCTCAAGGTAAACTTCATATGATGAAAAGACAATGAATGGGAGAACAAACTTTGTTACCAGAGGCCAGGTCTAATAAGCCTAAACTGATCTTTATCTTCAAGCTGTGCCCACCTCTGCCCCACGGGACATGTCACCAGTCCACAGAGACCAACTCAGCCTCTTGACTCAGCTTTAAAATATATATGCTATTCAGGTATTTCAAAAATGAAACTTCACCTCCATAGAAAAGGTGACATTTCTATTGTACGAAGTGTTACTGGGAACATCCTGTATGTTTGTTTCTTAAGATGGGGGATCTTACTGGCGAACTTGTTAGTGCTCAAAGACACGCACTTTTTAAGCAGTAGTCCATAAACTGCCTATATTTTGAGTCGGTTTCAGCCAGGAGCCCTGGACGCCTGCCCCGCCAGGCTGAAGAGATGAAGGGGAAGACAGTAGCATGTGGCATTTTCAATCTGGGGATGGCGGTGCCATCACAGTATAAGCCTTGAAGACCTCAGACAAGGGGTCTATTGCATTCCTATCACATGGCCTCCATTTCAAGAGACGACGAGAGGGCTCATGTGTGTTCTGCCTGGTTTTTCACACGATTGGGTTTATGGCATTCATTGGGGCTATTTTTTTTTTTTTTATTTGGGAGGCAGCATCCAAGTAATATAGTAAAAGATGCTATAGACAAAGGGAAAGGAAGTCATCAGTCTTCTTGGTATGTGTTGGGGTGGAGAGGAGGCGCACCAGTGTGGGTGGGGAAAGAGTGGCGAGAAGATACGGAATCAGAGACACAGTTGTGACCACTTTCCAAAATTCCTGCTGAGAGCCTGTGATGTCACAAACAGGGAGAACCCCTGGATTATGCTGCTTAGGAATTTTTTTTTAATTGAACTACTAGTAAAGAAAAGTAGTAATTAGATTAATGACAAAAATGCATATTTTAATAGGCTTCCAGATAGAGTAGCAGTGTGGATACATGGCCACCCTCTCCTACTGGAGACGCACGGCTGTCATATTTAAGGAGTATTCTTTCAAAGCATAAACGCACAAGGACAGTTCTATGTCTAAATCCCTATGGGAGGGAGGATGAATTGGTGATGAATTCATAGAATCTAAATGACTACCCCCAAAAACCTTGGTGTGCGAGGGATGTGGATAAGACTAGTAAACCCATCGGTTTATCACATCTCTCAGCTGTGGGCGTTTTGCCCCTAATTATGAGTGCAAACGCTGGATTTTGATGTAACCAAAGGAACAATGCAACTGCATTAAGATGATGGGTTGTGGGAAGTCTTCATCAGTGTTGCAGATACAGGGATGGGGAAGGGAGTAAAGGGCCAAACTCTCTCCTTCCATAGTGCACAGTTAATGGATAAAGCCTGACCCTGGAAAATTCTGGTTGTTAGATCTAGGGGCTAAATATGCAAATATTGAACTACAAGATTTGCGGGGAAAGATAGAATGCTTCTCTTTTTCATAAAAAAGCTTAGAGGGCTATTTAACACTTACTTGATATATATATATGTTTAACATCGATAAAAATCATTTTTAAAGTATGGTCATAATTGGGTGCATCATATGCTGTGGGTTTCCCTCTAATGAAGCAACCTTCACTGTCCAGTGGAAGAAAGAACAGTGCTGTGTCCAAGGTCAAACCTCGTACCCTTCATAAGTGGTGCTTTTTTATGGAGATGCCGTGTTTAGAATTATTGACAAATCTTTAAGAATCTTAACCAGTTCCGCACCCCCCCACCTCACACCATGGCCCATTTGCCAGACCTTCAGATGTGTGCTGCTCAGTAACCGGGACGCTCCCACCTGTGCTTGCAGGGGACAAATCTGGTGAGGAGGGAAGAGAAACTGAGAAATGCTGTCCAGGGATTAACCAGGGAAATGTGAAAATTCACACACTGAAAGTTACTCCGTACTCTGTGTGTTATTTGGATACTCTTCTACTCTTAACACATACAATACGTGATCCTAGAGCTTAAAATACTCATCTCCAACTGAGTATTATGTTGTCCAAATAACTGTTTTGGTTCCATCATTTTAAACATAAGCCTTTTTAAAAAATCGGTTAAGCCTCACTTTGAAATAGCAGTTTGGGTTACATAGCAAGTGAAAGGACGGTGATTTTTATGGGCTCGCCATTCTTATTTGCATCCGGTTGCATGTACTGTCTCGGTCTCCTTGTTGACAGGAGAAACTGCAGATTCCTTGTGCGGTTGGCCTGAACACTCACCATGCTCTTAAAGCCCCAACTGAACAATGCTGTGTTTTTCATTTGGTAGAATAGCGGATGGGCAGCAGGACGTGGGCGTTCAGAGAGCCCCGTCCTCCAGGAAAGGCAGGAAGCCTGGGTCTCTGCCAATGCTTGTACTATAAGCACATGCCATTTTCTCGCCCAGGAGTACCAGCCTTGCAACACGAACCCATGCCCCGAGCTGAAGAAGACCACGCCCTGGACCCCCTGGACGCCCGTGAACATCTCAGACAACGGGGGCCACTATGAGCAGCGGTTCCGCTACACCTGCAAAGCCCGCCTGCCTGACCCAAATCTGCTGGAAGTGGGAAGGCAGAGGATCGAGATGCGGTACTGTTCCAGCGACGGAACCAGCGGCTGCTCCACCGACGGTGAGCGGCCACCGCCCCCGCCCGGGACCCACCCACTTCCACAGCCGGGCATTTGATCCCATCTCTGAGGTCCTAGAAGAGCAAGGGGAGGGGATGTTCTCCTTTTGACTGTCTCTGGCGTCACCGTCTTTCTGACAATGATCCCCACTCGTGCAGAACCGGCTTGATAGCTAATTGGTGGGAAAGAATTCTGTACTGAGGTGGTCCTGTGAAGTCAGCCCTCACAATAGCACTGTATTCATTAGAGATCCGGAATAGTTGGTGGGAGACTTGTTTAAGATCAGGGAATATCTTGAGGAAGGCTCCGTGGTCTTCTGTAAATCTGGCCCCCCAAAATGGAGGCTGCAAATAAACTTTTACTTTAATTCTCCCTGAGCCGGACTAAGACAAAGAAAGTGCTTCTGGCTGTAGAAGGATCTTTCTGCTAAAAAGTTCAGCCTGTGAGTATCCTTTCATAGTCTGAAATTGCTGTATCCTTTTCATCCCTTTAATACAGTATTAATAAGGTAGGGACAGCTCTAAGGTAGACTAGGAGATGCACCATCTGCCTGGTCCTTGCCGCTTACTGGACAGCTCTCCTCCGGCAACTCACTTGCTCCCCCTGGAGCTCAGCTTCTGTACTGCAGGAAAGGGGGTGAGCCTCGTGACCCCCCCAGATCTTCACTTCTGCTTTCTTCTTCATCTCTTCTGTCTCTCTCTCACCTACTTTAACAAGATCCATCCAATTCTAAAAAGAAGATAGGCATTCACAGATGGGTCTCAGAGCATGATGTGTTGAGAACGGTTATAGTACCATCGTGCACTAGAACACTGGGAACATTTCACTACACCTTTGTGTTTATGATTCCACCTTGTTCTCCCAACATGAATGTGACATAGAAAATACAGTCACCATCAGTGTCGTTTTTAGAGACAGCTCCTTGGACCCAGAGTGCGTGGTCTTGATGAACCACAGAGGTAGTAAGCCGCCATGTTGGGCTGCCATGGATAGGATAAATTCAGCAGGGTATGATCAGTGTCCTCCTGCCTTGTCAGAGGGGAGCTCTTGTACAGAGTGGCTCTGAGTGAGGGCCACTGGTGGTACACGTGTCACCGATCTCCCTGCCTCCTCTGGGGAGCTGCTGGACAGCAGGGACAGCTGGATCTGCCAGCCTACATGCTTGGAGACCTGGCAGTTGCCATTGAGAGCCACTCCTAGTTGTAGGTCCTGACATTGACCATCTCCTGAGCTCAGACTGTTCTGCTCACTGTAGTTCAGCAACTATATATAAGCTTGTCATTTCTTGAAAAAACTAAGTCTCTTTAGTGAAAAGTTCTTTGTGACTAGATCTACGATTTCAATAAAGCAATACCTATACATGTAGAAAATCAAGCAAAATGATCTTCACCCCTACAAATTTTGTAAAATCTTATTTTAGTAAAAAGAAAAGACATATATATGTATGTCTTTATATATATATATATCTTTTCCAGTATATGTATATACTGGAATACCAAGAGGGAACTGAGGACCCATTGTAAAGATCTACATTCCACAAGGGACGATCTTGCCATCTCACATTGGGATTGTGACATAAAATACAAAATTCCCAGTTAAAGATGAATTTCAGATATTTCTCAGAATTTTTTTAGTATAAGTATGCCCCATGAATCTGTTTCAGGATAAGTATGCCCCATGCAAAACTTGGGACATGCTTACCCTAAAACATTATCTGTTGTTCATCTGAAATTCAGATTTCACTGGGCTTCCTCTATTTTATTTCCAAATCCTGGCAACCCTGTCTCCAATTCATGCACTTAACTTTCTTATTTCAGAGCGGGTAGTGAACTGTCTTATTTCTTATGACATCAAAGTAAAAAAGAGATAATGAGTGGCAGTGTTTCCCTACACAGGACTGTCATTGTCTTTTCTGAACATATATTTTTTTACCCTTTTATTCTCAGATATGTACAAAACCAAAGCTGATGTTTGTTTTCAATGATAGTTACTTTCCCAGAACTTCGTGGCATACTTTGAGAGGTTTTTTTTAAATAAAGTTGTTTATTTGTTTATTTGAGAGAGAGAGAGAGAAAGGGCACAAGCAGAGGGAGAAGCAGGCTTCCTGCCAAAGCAAGGAGCCCAATGTGGGACTCAATCCCAGGGCCCTGGGATCATGACCTGAGCCAAAGGCAGATGCTTAAACGACTGAGCCATCCAGGTGTCTGAAAATCTGTTAAAACCTGAGTCACATTGCCAGCATTTGAGAGCATTAGAATGTTTGCTAATATTGTAAGTGAGTAGCCATCTTCATCAAAGCGAACAGGCCTATTGGCTGTGGCTGATTAATTAAGCGACTTAGCGAGCGTAGAGTACTCAGAGCAGACCAGACACACGGGAAACATCGGAGCCTGTTTCTTCCAAGACGGCTCCCGACTGCTGCTGCTGCTTCTGCCACCACGTGGGCACCTGGGGCAGCCTAGCTGCGAGTAAGGGCACCGCAAACTTCACGGGGGCCTGAGCCCCTGGGCACGGTCGTGCCGGGATGTTTCCATTCCAGGTCATGAGCTCTGCCCCCTGTGGGGTTCCTCACGGACACTTGTCTCTGTGGCCTGAATTCCCTTGGAAGGGCTTGCAGGGGGAGGGGCGGGTTGAGAAAGTGTCAGAGTCAGGCTTTCCTCTCTGCAGCTGGTGGTGAGCCTCACCTCTGGTCGGTTTGCTTTAGAATTTGCTCTAGAATTCCCAAGGCAAGTGAGGAAGTTATGTTTCCTTTGTAAGAAGTTTCTCATTAAAACGAATGACTTGCAAACCTAAGACCTATTACTTGCATAAGGATGTGACCACGCACACTCATCAAGTTCTCCATTGCATCTTATGTAAAAGCAACCATGGAGAAGGGAGCTTCACCTGCAGTTCTTTTCTTCTGAAGTAGAAAAAATATGCAACTGATTTGGGAGGCGTAGGTGCAGAACAAAGCAGGCAGCTGAGAGGGGGAAGGTTAGGGGGAACTCTGGTTACTCGAAGAACTCCTAACTGAGCCACACTCGGGCCTTGTCCTTGGCAGGTCTTTCTGGGGATTTCCTGCGCGCCGGGAGGTACTCCGCCCACACCGTCAACGGGGCCTGGTCAGCCTGGACGTCGTGGTCACAGTGCAGCCGCGACTGCAGCCGGGGCATTCGGAACCGGAAGCGTGTTTGCAACAACCCCGAGCCCAAGTACGGGGGCATGCCGTGCCTGGGCCCGTCCCTGGAATACCAGGAGTGCAACATTTTGCCCTGCCCAGGTGAGTGGATTGAGCAATCTGAGAAACATCTGGAAATTCAAGGGCCCTAGACGACCTTCTAATTTGGGGAGGTTGCTCCACTTCCCTGGCTTTGTGCTTGAGCTCAAATATGTGTAAAGTCACAGATGATATTTTCTACCTGCTTTGGTAGAAAGATAGCTATATCCTGGGCTGGGTTATATTCGTTTATTTTTCCTGATTTTAAAGAAACTAAAACATTCTCCTGACCCCCTGTGAGGCTTCGGGGCCCTTGGCATCGTGCCTGATGGTGCAGCGGGCGCCGGTCCGGGCCTGGAGAGATGACTTGTGTCCTCGGAACTGGAGGCTGGCCTCCTCCCAAACTGGGGGGCTCAGCCCTCCAGGGACTGCCCTCCCTTCACACCGCAGTCATCCTCCAGGGTGGCAGGTATCAAGAGTGACCCATGGGGGACCTGCCGAGCCTGCCCCTCGTGTCCTCTCAACCCGCAGGGCTCCATTTTGCCCCGAGTTCTCCTCTCCAAACACACACTCTTCTCTTTTAGAGGCTGACAGAGGCTGTGTGGTGTGGGTCTTCCTCCTGAGACCTGGCACTTCATTCCACGGAGTTCCCAAATGAGCACAGGGTTAGGAAATGAGCTTAAAGAGCATCCATATTCCTGGACAGGACATCTCATGCAGATGCAGTCCTGAGGCTGGCTGTCGTCATCAGTGCACGAGCCCTCTCTGTCCTTCTGCCCAGCTCTGGGGCAGCCCTGGCACCTGACTCACCAACACCTGACCTTCCCGTAACCAGAGGCTCCTTCCTGGATGCCTCGCAGCCACCAAAGTGCTGTCTGAGGCTCTGCACGCTGCCTCTGACTCTGCCCCATGAAGGTTCCAGAACATCAGGGACTTC
>JAQQSY010006279.1:0-11143 GCA_028646535.1 Procyon lotor | reverse complement strand
TGTAATGTGGCATGGTGAAATGAGCGTATTGATGCATGCTTGATCAGTTAATACAATCATACCTCACTATTTGAACTGGTATTAAGTAATAGAAGTCTCAGTTGAGTTGTAAGTGAGATTCATCCATACCTATTTAGCATGTCTAATAATGTGCTAGTTAAGTGGATCCCGGATGTCTTTTGGTAGGAGTAGATTGTCCCCCCCCAACCCTGGGATGACTTTTTTCGGAAAATTATCCTCAATTTATGAGTAAAAAGGGTAAGAGATGGATAGCAAAGAAGAATAGGGAAGAGTACTCTGGTTTATGTTTTCCCAGCTCTCATTTCTGAGCCCCTCCTTTCTAGCACAAGCTGACACGAGAGATTTCCTGAGAGAATGTAGCAGAATTAGGGAAATAAGCAGTATAGGTTCTGGGATGACAAACTGTTTCTGAGAGGGAGAAAAAGGCCATCTGTTTACTTTTGTAAGGAAATTGGAATTATTAGGATTGCAAGGGTGCAAGAACTTCAAAAGTGGTACATAGAGGATCACTGGCAGAAGCCCAGGGACCTGGTACTCAGTATTTCATGGGAAGGTTAGAAATGGGATGGATTGTATGCATCTATAAGATGCCCTCTGGTTGCCCTCAGAATATTAGAGAAAGCCCTTGGTGGTTGTCTGGTTGCTTAGGTCATGTACAATCAGTGAGTCAGGAACTTTGGTCTCATTAATATCCAAAGACATAGAAAAGCTTGGGAAAATCTAGGGCTGCTGTACAGTTTATAGGAGATCAATAGAGTGGTTATGTTTCCTGAAAATCTATTTAACAAATTAAACCAGTCATGAAAATATAAATTCTAGGTCCTCTTTTCATGTCAATTTCAAGTTATAGGTCCAAAGGGGAGGGTGTCTCCTCTTCAGCCCATCATGCCTCCAGAGACAGAGGGCCTTCTTGAGCAATATTGGCATTTTTTAGGTGCATATAATGTACGGAAAAGACACAGAATACTCAGAGTTACAGAAATCTAGTTTCTTTTTTATTTTTTATTTCTGCAAACTAGATTTAGGGCAGGTATTCCAGCTGATGAGCTGTTAATGAAACCGTCACTTTTACTGCTTTCCGTAGTTATAAAAACTAGAAATATTAAAATCAGGTGTTATTTAAAAGGCCATGAAGAGGTGAAAGAATGAAGAAAGTGGTCCACAAGATCTGGAAAGGTCAGAGGTCAACTGTAACAGCAGGTCTACCAGACTTTATTTTCAGCCTGCATTGACATTGTGGATTTCTTTGAGTTAGAACCATGGGATATAACTTCTTTCCTCCCACTAGCAAATATTTCTGGGTTTTGAGATCAAACGAAGAAAATGATATTAAATTCCCTCTTTTTCTTTTGATAAGGCACAACAATGTATCACTATGTATTCTGTCATTACACTTTACTCTTTCTTTTGCCTTAGGTCTGTATGAATAATAGGAATATCTTTTATCTCACTGGTAAAGAATTTTTTTTAGACCGTCAAGAATCCCCAACTGTGTAGGAATAGAAACGGTGCACAGAGAAAAAATACTTGGTAAATGAAGTGACTGGACTCTCCTATTTAACATTTTAAAAATGTCCTCCTGCATTAGAAAAAGACTGACAGGTTGTTAATCTCTCAATTGAGACCCCAAAAAAGACCTCCCCTTCTAGGAACAAAATCTTAATGGTCCTTTGGAGGTTCAGCATGCAGTTGGGGGCGAGTTTTCAGCTGAAGGCATTTTGGTATCTTCCATCATCAAAGTTTGGAGCAGAGATGAAAATGCAGAGGAATGTGTTTGTAAGACACATATTTGTAGGTTGGGTTGCTACATCTTAGCTAGAATTCTTACATGTACTTTTCTTCACAAATCCTTCTTTACCTGCTCATTAACTTGGAACTGAAATTCCATAACAGTATGGAAATGAGGAAAAGGCTGACAGTCTGTCGTTTAGGAGTCAGTATGGAGAGCTGTGAGGTGTATACCTTTGGGTGCAAATCATGGAGTTAAAGTTACAATCCCTAGAAGCAAAGAGGGAATGTGCATCTTACAGGCAAAATACCCTGGTTATCCTACACTGGTTGAAAGCGTGGACTTTGGAGTCAGGCCTGTACTAGAAGGCCACCTCTAACACTTATTAGTTCTGTGACCCTGGGCAAGATACTGAACCTCTCCAAGGTTCAGTTTCTTTATCTCTAAAATGAGGATAATACTTACCTTTTAAGGGTGCACTGAGCTAATGTATATCATGTATTTAACACATTGTCTGGAATGGATTAAGTACCCAAATATTGGTAGTTCCTATTGTCACTGCCAGTGTTATTATTAATGTAAATATAATTACTGTATTCATAGTTACAGTAATTATATTTACTGTACAATATTCATATTGAGGAGGAGGAGGAAGGAGTAAAAGCAGTATCTAAGCTTAGCTAAAAGGAGAAGTGGTAGAGGGCAGCAGATTAGTTTTTCTTGTTTGCATTTTACCTCAATCATGAAATATGTTTACCTCTTCCTTGTACTCTCTGCTTTCTCATTTTGATCGTATTGAAATAGAAAAGTAAAAGATTAGACACCATCCATCATTATAATTTGAATAAAACTTATTCAAGGCATGATGTTATCTTTCCCAGTCCTGACAATTAAAAACATGGATCTGTAATTATCAAATAAAAGACTTTGTCTCCTATGCCAGGAGTTTTTGGCAGTGTGAAGCAAATAGAAGAGCAAATATTGCCTTCCCCTCGGAGCCATGCTCTTCATAAGATGATTCCTGAAGCACCTGCAACCATGGCTGTTGTACAGTCAACACTTAAAACATTGTATAAATGTGCTTCAATTATTTTAGGTTTGACTGCAAGAAGGAAGCTGGTGATGAGAGAGTGTGATGTCTGGACAGGCAGTTGGCTTCATTCACTTGACTTGTGTCCTTCTTGGTCACTCTTTCTAGCTTTGCAGTGTCCGGTCCTCCTGCTTTTAGCTTTCCTGTACACTCAGGAGCAGGGCAGCTGCGAGGAGGCAGTGAGACAGTGCATGGGAGTTGCTGGGTGCAGAGGGAGAAACTGCAGACTTGGGTTCTAGGCCAGCGATCACAAACTCGAATTCCTCCTGAGGCTGGGCGGGTAGGGAGACCATGCATAAGATGCCTGGGTGTGCTGGGGGAACTGGAGAAATAGAGTTCCTATGGAAATGGGCCTGGTAGGAATGTGGTTCATTCCTAGAGATCTCCTCCATCAAGAAATGTAAAAATCAAGATTTTTTTATGTTAAAAAAGTTTGTTGATTTTTAAAATGTGGGCAATGCATTCAATTAAAAAAAACCCCACAAAACATGTTGATAGTTTAGTCTTTAGCTCTCTGCTTTGTAATTTTTAGGTCCTAAATTGTAGAGCAAGGGTAGCCAAAATATTTTGTCCTAAGTATTAAATTTCTCCTGTACTCATATGATGAAATGGATAAAACTCTACATGGTGTGAAGGGAAACTGCACTCTTGAAGTTAATTTTAAATATGAGGATGTTCAATAAATTAGAGACCAAAAATTTGTTTGGCTGTATAAAACTGACACTATTTATCAGGACAATTTCAGTGCAAGGAAGTGGCCCAGCATGGTATTTTGGAAATCCTCTCTTGGTTTTATGTGATGAGACACAGTGATTTTTTCATAATGTCTGTAACCAGTATAATAAAATGTAGCTTGTATACTGATACAATTTAATGTTAAAACAAAAGGATGGAATGTTTATAAAATTTTAATCTCTATATAATAAGCAGTGTTTTGTTAGGAATATATTTTAAGCCAGTGCTCATTACTTTTAGTTTTTGGATTGGATACTGATTTTTTAATTCAAATGAGTCACACAGATTTTTTTTTGGAATTAGAGTATTAAAGATTTTTTTGTTTTTCATACTTATTGTTCAAAATTAAAAGTTTTCAGATTTTATTGAGAAAATACTAATCATGTGTTTAATTATATTTATATTTTATTAAATCAAAAACATCAGTATTGATTGTTTCTTTTGCCATGCAGAAGCTTCTTATTTTGATGTACTCTCAACAGTTTATTTTTGCTTTTGTTTCCCTTGCCTCAGGAGACATACATAGAAAAATGTTGCTACAGCCGATGTCAGAGAAATTACTTGCTATGTTCTCTTCTAGGATTGGTATGGTTTCAGGCCTCACATTTAGGTATTTAATCCATTTTATTTTTGTGCATGGTATAAGAAATTGGTCCAGTTTCATTTGAGTGTAGCTGTCCAGTTTTCCAACATAATTTGTTGAAGAGACAGTCTTTTTCCATTGCGTATTCTTGCCTCCCTTGTTGAAGATTAATTGACCATATAATTGTGGGTTTACTTCTGGGCTCTCTGTTCTCTTTTATTGATCTATTTTTTTTTGTTTTTTGTTTTTTGTTTGTTTTTGCACCAGTACCATGCTGATTTGATTACTACAGCTCTGTAGTATATCTTGAAATCTGAAATTGTGATAACTCCAGTTTTGTTTTCTTTTTCATGTTTGCTCTGGTTATTTGGGGTCTTTTGTGGTTCCATATACATTTTAGGTTTAGTTGTTCTAGTTCTGTGAAAAATGCTGTTTGTATTTTGATAGGGATTGCATTGAATCTGTAGATTGCTTCAGAGAGTATAAGCTTTTTAATAATATCTAGTCTTCCAGTCCATGAGCATAAACTATCTTTCCATTCATTTGTGTTGTCGTCTATTTTGCTCCTCAGTGTTTTATAATTTTTGGAGGAAAAGTATTTTACCTTTTTGGAAAGTTTATTTCTAGGTATTTTATTCTTTTTGGTGCAATTGTAAATGGGATTGTTCTATTGAAATCACTTTCTGCTGCTTCATTATTAGTATATAGAAATGCAACAAATTTCTCTATGTTGGTTTTGTATCCTGTAACTTTACTGAATTCATTTATCAGTTCTAGTATTTTTTGGGTGTAATCTGTAGGGTTTTCTATACATAAAATCATGTTATTTACAAGTAGTGAAAATTTTACTTCTTCCTTAGCAATTGGATGCCTTTTATTTCTCTTGTCTGAGGGCTGTGGCTAGGATTTCCAACATGATGTTGAATAAAGTGGCAAGAGTGGAAATCCTTGTCTTTTTCTGATCTTAGGGGAAAAGCTCTGTTTCTCACTGTTAAACATGACATTACTTGTGTTTTTTTCACATATGGTCTTTATTATGTTGAGGTATGTATGTTCCATCTAAACCTATTTTGTTGAGAGGTTTTTTTTAATCATAAATGGATATTGTGCATTGTCAAATCCCTTTTCTGCATCTGTTGCAATGATATCCTTTCTTTTGTTGATGTGATCTATTGTGTTGAGTGATTTATGTATATTGATCCACCCTTGCATCCCAGGAATAAATCCTGCTTGATCAAGGTGAATGATCTTTTCAGTGTGTTGTTGGATTAGGTTTGCTAATATTTTGTTGAGGATATTTGCATCCATATTCATTAGAGATATTGGTCTATGAATCTTTTAAAAAATTTTTTGTAGTGTCTTTGTCTGGTTTTGTATCAGGGTAATGCTGTCCTCATAGAATTAATTTGGAAACCTTCCTTCCTCTTTTATTTTTTGGAATAGTTTGAGAAGAATAGATATTCTTTCAAAAGAATATCTTTTGTTCGTTCATTTGCTTATTCTTTTCCTTCCTTCTTTCCTTCCTTCCTTCCTTGTCTTGCTATATAGGCTTATGAATTTTATTGATATTTTTGAAGAATGAGCTCCTGGTTTCATTAACCTATTTTTTTTTGTTATTGCTATTTCTATTTTATTTATACTCTAATCTTTAATATTTCTTTTCTTCTACTCATTTTGGATTTTGTTTATTCTTCTTTTTCTTGATCCCTTAGGTGTAGGGTTATGTTGTTTGAGATTTTTCTTGCTTCCTAAGGTAGGTCTGTATTGCTATAAACTTCTTAGAACATCTTTTGCTGCATCCCAAAGATTTTGTACCATTGTGTTTTCATTAGTTTCTAAGTATTTTTTAATTTCCTCTTTGATTTCTTGGTTGACCCATTCATTGTTTAGTAGCATGTTATTTAACCTCCATGTATTTGTATTCTTTCCAGACATTTTTCTTGAGATTGATTTCTAGTTTCTTAGCACTGTGGTTAGAAAAGATGCATGGTATTACTTCAGTCTTACTGAATTTGTTGAGAGTTGTTTGTGGCCTCATATATGATCTATTCTGGAGAGTATTCCTTGTATACAGGAGAAGAAAGTGTATTTTGTTTTAAGGTCAAATATTTTAAACATATCTGCTAGATCTATTTTGTTCACTGTGTCATTCAAAGCCACTGTTTTATTGTTGATTTTTCTGTTTGGATGAGTTATCCATTGATGTAAGTGGGGTTTTAAAGTCCCCCACTATTATTGTATTTCTTTTGATTACTTCCTCTATGTTTGTTATTAGCTGCTTTTATTTCTTTGGGTGATCCTATGTTGGGTGTATAAATATTTACAATTGTTGTATCTTTTTGTTGGATTGTTCCCTTTATGATTATGTAGTGGCCTTTGTCTCTTGTTACAGTGTTGGTTTTCGTTCATTTTGTCTGATATAAATATTGCTACTTTTGCTTTCTTTTCATATCAATTTGCATGATAAATGTTCTCCATCTCCCAACTTTCATTCTGCATGTGTCTTTAGTTTTGAAATAATCTTGTGTAGGCAACATATAGATGGCTCTTGCTTTTTTTTTAAATTAACATAATGTATTATTTGTT
This sequence comes from Procyon lotor, assembly GCA_028646535.1. Lineage (NCBI taxonomy): Eukaryota > Metazoa > Chordata > Mammalia > Carnivora > Procyonidae > Procyon > Procyon lotor. Next base: position 4,399 of record JAQQSY010006279.1, on the reverse strand, counting down.
TCAAGAGTACAGATCTGTGATTCATCAGTCTTACACAATGACTTATACATCAGTCTTACACAATTCACAGCACTCACCATAGCACATACCCTCCCTAATGTCCATCACCTAGCTACCCCATACCCTCCACCCCCCCTCCACTCCAGCAACCCTCAGTTTGTTTCCTGAGATTGAGTCTCTTATGGTGTGTCTCCCTCTCTGGTTCCATCTTGGTTCATTTTTCCCTCCTTTCCTCTATGGTCCTCTGTCTTTTTTTTCTCAAATTCCTCATATCAGTGAGATCATATGATAATTGTCTTTCTCTGACCTATTTTGCTTAGCCTAATACCCTCTAGTTCCATCCATGTTGTTGGAAATGTGGGTCTTGCTTTATTATTCATCCATCACCTTTTGTCTTTTGATTGGATTGTTTAATCCATTTACATTCAAAATATTATTGATAGGTATGTACTTGCATTTTGTTACCTCTTTTAAATTTTTTTTTTTGTAGTTTTTCTCTGTTCCTTTCTTGTTTTGCTCTCTTCTCTCATAGTTTGCTGGCTTTCTTTAGTGTTATACTTGGATTCCTTTATTTTTTGTCTATCACTGGTTTTTGATTTGTTGTTATTATGAGATTTAAATGTACCATCTTATGCACATAGCAGTCTGTATTAGGCTAATAGTCACTTAAGTTTGAACCCATTCTTTACTTTTTTTACCCCAGTTTTAGGTATGTGATGTTCTACTTTAGACCTTTTTATTTTGGGAATCTGTAGTCTGATTTTTATAGATACACTTATTTTTACTGCTTTTGTGCTTCCTCCTTTTATTATTCCTGCTTATGGTCTTTTCTTTCCACACAGAGTCCCCTTTAACATTTTTTGTAGGTTTGATTTTATAGTGATAAATTCTTTTAATTTTTGTTTTGGGGAAACTTTTTATCTCTCCTTCCATTCTGAATGATAATCTTACTGAGAGTATTTTTGGCTACAGGATTTTTTCTTTTAGTGCTTTGAATATATCATGCCACTGTCTTCTGGCCTGCAAAGTTTCTCATGAAAAGCAACTGATAGCCTTATGGGGTTTCCCTTGTATGTAACTGTTTTTTTCTCTTGCTGTTTTAAGAATTCTCTTTGTCACTACTTTTTGCCCTTTCAATTAGCATGTGTCTTAGTGTGGACCTCCTTAGACTGAAAATACTGGGGCCTCTTTGCGCTGCCTGGATCTGGACATCTGTTTATTTCCCCAGATTAGGGAAGTTTTCAGCTATTATTTCTCCAATTTCCTGCCTCCTCCCCCGCAGTCTCAATCTTTTCCATCTGGAATCCCTATAATCCAATTGTTATTATGCTTGATGGTGTTGCTCTGTTCCCTTAGTCAATATATATATATATATTTTTATTTATTTATCTATCTATCTATCTATCCACAAGAGGATTTATTATTACTTTTTCTCTCTCCTGTTCAGCTTGACTGCTTTCCATTACTCTGTCCTCCAGTCACTGTTTGTTGTTCTGTTTCATTTAGTCTACTATTTATTTTTCTTAGTGTACTTTTATTATGGAGTTGTTCATCTATGGTTCTTATTTATATTTTCTATCCTTTGTTGGGGTCTCACTGAGGTTCTCCACTGTTAGAAGTCCAGTGGGTGTCTTTATTACTATTACTTTAAATTCTCTATCAGACATATTTCTTTTATTTTTTTTTTAAGATTTTATTTATTTATTTGTCAGCACAAGCAGAGGAAGAAGCAGGCAGAGGGAGAAGCAGGCTACCCGCTGAGCAGGGAGCCCAATGTGGGACTCGATCCCAGGACCCTGGGATCATGACCTGAGCCAAAGCAGATGCTTAACTGACTGAGCCACCCAGGTGTCCCTCTATCAGACATATTTCTTAACTTTATTTCCTTTAGCTCTCTTGTGATTTTGTTCTTGTTTTTTTCATTTGGAAATATTCTGTCTCATGTTTAACTCTGTGTCTGTTTCTATGTGTTAGGAGAGTCAAGTTTGTCTCCTACTCTTGAAGGTAGTAGCCCTATGAAGAAGAGGTCCTGCAGTGCCTTGCAGTACCATTCCCCCTGTTCACTAGAACCTCACACATTAGGGGTGTCCCTGTGTGTGTGTGTGTGTACCTTGCTGTTGTTGCTGACTCCATTTGCTTTCAGTTCATTCATCTGCAATGGCTCTCTTTTTTGTGGGCAGGATATGGTCCCTGTGTTAGTGGGCCAGTCATGTTGTCCTGGGCTTGCATTGAGTCAGACCATGCATTTCCCGGAGATGCAGTAGCACTGAACTGCAGTGTGCTTTCCCTGTGTTGTCTGCTTAGGAGTGTTTAGTTGGTGGGTATGGCCTGCAGTTAGACCAGATGTCTGTCCCAGCCCACTGCTGAAGGTGCAGTGGGACTGTTGTTTCAATTCTTCGCAGGGGAAGAGTCACTTACAAGTGATGGGGGCACCTGTTGGGCCTTTTTCACTCTGTCATGTTTGTGGCACCATTTTGGATACACTCTCACCAAGGGCATTATCAGAGGGTGCAGGTCCACAGGAGAATGCAGGAGTGGTTCATGCAGTTCCAGTGCATTTGATCCTAGCAAGGTCCATGCTGGTCTCCTGCAGGAGGGGATCTGCAGCCACTTGGGAAAACTTCTGCTCAGTCCTGCCAGATTGGATGGAGGGGAGAAGTATGTGGGGGTGGGCAAGGCACACTGTTAGCAAGCTAGGTAGAGTGTTGGTGCTGAGCTAGTTCCCATAGGTGTCCATGTATCTAGGCTGGGCGGTGGAGCAGGGAAAATGGTGCTCTTTTGTTCTTTGAGAGGTCTTTCAAAGATCCCTGCTCTTCCAGCACAAGCTCTGAAATTAGAAAATCAGTCTCCTTCCTGTATATCCCATGCATTTTTCAAATTGTTGCTTCTGTGCCATATCTCAGTGGGGTTGTTTGTTATGCTGTCTTTAATGGTGGGGACTTTACCCTCTCCCTTCTCACAGAGCCAAACTCACTTATTTTTAAATTCTAGGTGTTAAACTCCTATGATTATTAGGACCTCTTGTTTTCATAGACAAACATTAGGCGAATTTAGTTTCCTCATGCCTGGGGTGCCATGTATGGGTGCCTACTCCACTTGCTACTCCACCCCTGTGGTGTCCCTGCCACTCATGGATTATTTCAAAGTTTGGTTCCTGACTTCTACCATTCCTGTCTCCTTGGATATAGCCTCTTCTTTTCATTTAGCTGTGGGAAGTCTATCCTGCCTATCTCTGGGTTTTTTTCTTGGTTATTTACACTGATGTAGTTGTTATCTAGTATCCATGGGACAATGTGAGTTTACTATTCTCCTACTCTGCCATTTTCCCCAGAAATTAGTTAATGTTATGTTTTCTGGAATTGGCTATTTTATTTTTGTAAGGAGTAATTTTAGCTGCTTAGTATCTATCCTTCCTAACAATGGCATGTTAAAAATTTAATAATGTTGTCTTTACTAATAGGAGTTAATCCTATTGCTTCTCTCAGAAAAGAAAATCACAGAACTTGTGATAAAACTGAGTAAAAAGTGACCAAAGCTCTAGGTGAGAGAAGTAGCTTAATTTTTAGTTTCCCAGATTAAGGTTTAATTTCAAAATGCAGCAAAATTATAAATAACGAGTTGAGGGAAAAATGGTGGGGGTAAGCTCATTGTTCTTCGTCTCTGAATGCTCAGTGGTTTGATTCTGAATGGTTTTTGAGCAAGTTTTATTCACTTCTATGAGGAATATTAGAAAATGTGCCACATAATCCAGGATACTTTCAAAATACATAAAGCCTATAAGGAAATGAGGAGAAAATGAGCAACAACAGATGTTTCATTCTTGGAATAGTAATGAGAGATAGAAATAGCATCTTGCAGAAAGTAAAAGGAATTTATCACTAATTTTTCAAGAATTCAGCAAGATATTTCACAAATATGTGTGACTTTAAAAACATAAAAAAATATGAGGAAAAGATGCGTATCCATCTATAAGCTTCACGAGGTGTGTTGGCCCCAGTAATATGCATTGATGGACCAGGCAAAAGCCACAAAAGATTCTGCTTAATAACATGTTTCTATATCTAAAATTACATCATAATAGATTAATATTTGGATTAAAGTGCAAATATTTCTTTTTTTTTTAAAGATTTATTTATTTATTTATTTATTTGACAGAGAGAGAGATCACAAGTAGGCAGAGAGGCAGGCAGAGAGAGAGAGGGAAGCAGGCTCCCTGCTGAGCAGAGAGCCCGATGCGGGGCTTGATCCCAGGACCCTGGGATCATGACCTGAGCCGGAAGGCCGAGGCTTTAACCCACTGAGCCACCCAGGCGCCCCTAAATATTTCTATTTTACTGTGTAAATGTACGTTTCTCTGGGAGTGACAACATATCCCTTTTATTTTATTTTTTTAATATTT
>JAQQSY010006278.1:0-11144 GCA_028646535.1 Procyon lotor | reverse complement strand
GAGAGATCACAAGTAGGCAGAGAGAGAGGGGGAAGCAGGCTCCCTGCTGAGCAGAGAGCCCAGTGCGGAGCTTGATCCCAGGACCGTGAGATCATGACCTGAGCCAAAGGCCAAGGCTTTAACCCACTGAGCCACCCAGGTGCCCCTAATTTCCTAAAACCTTATAAAATCCCACATATCCATCAACAAAATGATTTATAACATTTTCTATATCCATTCTATGGAATGTCATCCAGCTATTGAAAAGAAGTGAGTTGGATCAATGTGCCCCAAAGAATATTCATAACATAATAAAAAAAAACAGGTTGTAGTACATTACATAAATTAAGATCCATTTAAAAAAAATTAGCACTACAGGGGTGCCTGGGTGGCGGAGTCAGTCGGGTGGCTTGTTTTTGGCTTGGGTCATGATTTCAGTGTCTTGGGATTGAGCCCCATGTCTGACTCTGGGCTCCACACTCAGCACGGAGTCTGCCTAAAATTCTCTCCCCCTCTCCTTCTGCCCCTCCCATTCATTCTCTCTCTCTCTCAGATTAATAAATCTATCTTCAAAAAAATAAATATAACCCCCCAAATTGGCACTACCTATGTATCTTTGTGAACACTTACTCAAGCCTAGGAAAAGGTTCAGAAGGCTAGAAACAGACTTTTAATCTTGGTATTTCACTGGCTGTGACAATTTAGAGTTTCAGAATTGCAAAAAGTAATTTTTTCAAAAAAAGGATTTTTTTTTAAACTGTCAAAATCAAACATTTTTTCAAACATTTCTGTGAAAGTGTTTTTGTGAGTGAGTGCATCTTTTCTTTAATGGGTTTAATTAAGTCTGATTGGCAGGTTTCTCAACTTCCGTGGGATTGTTTCTCTACCCAAAGGGATAACAGCATCAACCTGAGATGGTTGGTGCTGCCATGACTAATACCTACGGTTGCCAGGCAACAGGCTACATTCACAATTTGATGTACCTAGTTATACTCCAAATACCTAGTGATGATAGCTACAGTGTATTTTATTTTATTTTATTTTATTTATTTTTTTAAAGATATTTATTTATTTGCCAGAAAGAGACACAGTGGGAGAGGGAACACAAGTAGGGGGAGTGGAAGAGGGAGAAGCAGGCTTTCCGCCGAGCAGGGAGCCTGATGTGGGGCTCGATCCCAGGACCCTGGGATCATGACTTGAGCCGAAGGCAGACACTTAATGACTGAGCCACCCAGGCGCCCCCGCTACAGTATATTTTAAAAGAAAGACATGATAAATGTCATAGCCAGGTGACTAAAAAGTTAACTATTTCCACAGCCCATAAGTGGAACCAAAATACAAAATGATGAGTGAGGCTGAGGCCAGGGCTTACCAATTTGGTTTTTATTGTTCCGGTGTACTTTGCTACTTCTAAGCACCACTCCCATGGGATGATAAAAAACTAAGAGATCTCTATGATAAAAACTAAGAGGTCCCTGTAGAAGAAAGAGGACAGAAGCTAGTTTCTTGGTTTGAAGCGAGATGCTGAGGTAGCTTTCCTTGCTTCACGAAAGCTGAAAAACACTGCTGCCCCATATGCAGAGTATGTGGGGTAGCTGGTCTAGACAGAGGAACACATGTATTCTTACATCAAGACACCAACTCTACTGAAGTATAATGAAAATAGATGTGAAATTAACAACAAAAAAAGACAACTTTAGGTATTTTGGAGCTAAATATACGTTCCTACATAACCCATGAGTTCAAAGGAAAGTTTTAATGGAACTTATAAAATAGCTTTTATTAAATGAGGAAGCACTATTTAACAGAACTTACTGCATGCAGTTAAAGGGATCTGTCCTTTTAAAGGTAGTTATTATAACCTTAAATAGATCTAAAAGATTGAAAATGAGTATGTTCAATTAGAGAAATTCACCTGATTGAATATAAAGAATGTAGAATACAGGGAATTAAAAAAAAATAAGATGAGAAATGCATAAAGTAGACAACAAAATAAGATTAGAATATTTCAAGCAAATCAAACTGGGTTTTTTGCATTAAATATATCCTGGAAATAAATAAATACATATCATGTTCACTAATGAGAAAACTCCAAATCACAAAGATGGATATTCAAACCAAATTAATCTACAAGTCATGTAAAACCACTGACCAGAAGTTTCCATGATATTTAATGAGGTAACTGAACTCATATGGCAAATGGCTAGGACACCCTTCAAGGAGAAGTATAAAAATTAAGGATGACTTTCTTTCCTAAATATCAAGAGTTGCTCTAACACTATAATGAACAATATGAGATAATGTTGTAATAAGAATAGACAAACAAGTATAAATACATAGAAATAAGCCTCAATATATGTGAAAAATCCATATACAACTGATATAGAATTAGCAATGTATTACTGATCTCTGAGGACGTTCAGAGGATGCCTTAATAAGGTAGGAAAAGCCATGAATGACTATCCACTCTACCTTCCCATGTTTTAAAAAGTGCGGATTAACCTGAGGCTCTAGAGAGAATGACAATGATGGAAATTTCCCTTTGGACAAAGAAGAAACCTAGAAGGACGTAAACTTGACTTCTTATCTCTGGTCAGTGTGGTCCTTATTTGCAAATAGCATAATGTAGAAGAAAGACAAGTGAACCCAGTTGTATAACCACCTTCTTCTTTTCCCTCTTCATTGAAATCAGTGGTCCTATATCTTCCTCAGGATGAACTGACTGTCAAGCGAGAAAAATTGGATATGAAGACCAGTATCAATGAGTGAGTAACTTTCTCCCTATGTATGTTCTTCCTTTTGGAAGTTCTGAGACACAGAAATGATGAGGTTGAGAAGCAAGAGCATAGCTAATATTTCTAACTCCTTGTTGACACTTTCATGCTCTAGCTCATATGATTGATAAACTGACTTCAAGTTCCTCATGGCTAGAAATTATTCTTGAATTGCTTTAGAAATCAAACAATAAGAAAGTTCTTTCTTTAGTTCAAGCTATTCTTCACTGTATGGGACAAATCTCCAGCAAATAGTATATATCCCTACACTCACAGCCTTTCTTGCTTAAACCAGAGCTTTTTCCAAGGTACTCTTTTACGGAGTTCCTAAAAATGTAGAGTAGTGACTACATCGTTTCTTAGTGCTACCGTGAAAAGAAGGGAGCTCCTTCTGTACTAAGTGAGTCTCACTGTTAAACCCTGGGAACTGATGGATTAGATCATTAGGTAAAATGCCTCTCTAAGTAAGATTTGCCAAGTTTCTAATGTTACTAATCTTTAACGTACCGTAAAAATTGCTGTGGATTTACATGGAGCAATTATTTTGAGTACAAGGAAGAAAACCTCATTACTCAGAGTTATTACTAATAATCACCATCATTAACATTACTGGCAAGAGGGCAGTTATATGGCAAGTTAGACTAGGTTAGTACCAGAGACAGAAAACAGAAAAACCCTCCCCTGAGGCCCTATAGTAAGTTTACAATTTGCATAGAGAGTCTGTAGTAATGAGCTGTCTGTTAAGAAGGTCTGGCACTCTGTTAGGAGTCTCTTCAAAGAGGTGAATCTCCCATGAATTACACAGTCGCTGTCTTTAAGCACCTCTGAAGTTTTAGCTCTGTAAATGCATGTGTTGCCTTGACTGGTGTTTTTAAGCTAAGTAAAATTCTCATCAATATGGGAAGACTGCTTGTTCTCAAGGGAAATGCATTGTAAAGAGAGCAAATACAAGACGAAGAGTTAGCCTCACTCACAAATACATGAACTAGACCATTTTTCCAGAAGACTGTACTCTACGTAAATTTCATTGCTTATAGACTTGTTAATGTGAAATCCTTCTTGAGAGAACCCAGTAACCAAGAAATGCTGTACTTGGATGGCATGTAAAATGAAGTATGAATGGTACTTTAAATTTATGGGACAATCTGTCATAAAATTCCCACCTCTTTCCAGCCTCTCAGTAGACAATACATTCAATTTCAACTATAATTTTTAGAAAGTAATATTTTGCCATGGATCCGACTAGAAGCTTAACTCATTGAGATTTTTTTTTAAAGATTTTATTTATTTGACACAGAGAAAGAGATCACAAGTAGAGAGGCAGGCAGAGAGAGAGGGGGAAGCAGGCTCCCTGCTGAGCAGAGAGCCCGACGTGGGACTCGATCCCAGGATCCTGGGATCATGACCTGAGCTGAAGGCAGAGGCTTTAACCCACTGAGTCACCCAGGCGCCCCACTCATTGAGATTTGATGCGCTATTTTATCATTTTAAAATTTTCTTGTTAAATAAAACTGAATGCTAAACCTTGAAGGATTTGACACACCAGCTAGAACCTAAGACTGATATGTCAGAAGACTTCAGTTTTGACATCTTAGCATGTACATGATCAGATGAAAGAAAAGAAATGTACTAAATACAAAGATGTTACACTGAGATTAAAACCACCAAAGGCTCGAGCCTACTCTGTGTGTGATAACTATCTTTGTAAGAATCCCAAGAAAAGAAATGCCTACGTCAGAAAGATGGGTTTGATAAAATATAAATAAGAGGTACAACCAATTTGTGGGGTAATTTCAAAGAATTGTACTGTGAACCCAAAATTATCTAAAATCTCTTACATATTTGGTAATGCATTTAGAACCACTGATGACATAGAGTTTCTTACTAAAATCATATGTAACCCAGTCCTTTTAAATATAGACACATATTTTATATTTATTTTATTTTAAAGTTACGTTGGTTTTGCTAAGGGGTTAGGGTGCTTATATTCTCTTCTTTTTGGGTTGACATTCCTAGAAAATACTACCTGGATAACTGTATCAACTGAAAATGTAAGGGCCCTTTTCCAGAAAGACATTTAAATAACTATTCTAGTATTAGAGAATGTGAGATGAGAAATACTTACTACATGTCCTCCTCTAATAAAATACTCACAGATTTTCACTGGCCTCTTTTATTTTTATTAAATCCATGATCTTTCATTAATCCCATATATTTCCCAGAGTTTAAACATTGGTTTATTAAATTATTTACCTTGCACTATTTATATTATTTTTAAATGTTTGTTTAGATTTCTGTCTCAAAAGAGATGTAGCAAAGCACAGTGTTTTAGAAGCTAAATGTAAGAGACCTGTGGAGGAATTCTACTGTTGTCATTTTCTGGCCAAAAAATTGGTTTAATAATACAACTCTTCTCGCAAGTTTGGTGAAAGGATGGGTTGAAGTAATACACATAAGGCAGGTACGGAACACAATCATTCCAGCAATTGTTAGTAGCAGTAAGAGAATGATTTTCTTTACTAAGATGGTCTAAGTGGGGAGTCTTTCCAACTATGTGCCATGACTTATGTGTGTGCAGGTATGCCCTGGTGATGATCCATTTACCCTCCTCCACACACAGACAGAGGCATCAGGAGCCCTGGAGGACCATATCTTGCCACAAGCTGACTTATGATTCCCCCTAAATGTTAGGATTTTTAAATTTCTGTCATCATATGAAAGTGATTGGAAATTATTGGCTAAAGACTCAGAGAAAATAAATTTCTACATTAAAAAGAAGTTTCTTTAAAAGAAAATAGGTAGAGAAATAATCACTACTTAAGAATTATTAATCTGTAGAGATAGCAGTTCATTCTAAACTCCTAGGTGGCTTGATTTCCCTTGTTATATTAGCCCCTCTATAGTTTTCTTTCTAAATAATAAACTTTGTAAACATAATCGAGATAAGGACCTCAGTGAAAGCCCTTCTTGGGGTGAATCTTTGTTGACTGCTTCACTCGTTTTTTTCTTTTATCTTGTGTGATTAACTTTGAAATCTTAAAAAAGGATTCCAACCTAAGATTTTCAATATTTTGGATGGTAAAAAGCGTTATTTAATCTGATTTCTGCTCCAATCTATGTATTTTTTCATCGATAAATATAGTATTAGAAATACTGTGAAATACTTTCTTCTTAGCATCTCAAAAGTTTTACTAAGGCATTTAGACTTAAAAGATAAAAGGCTATGGAAAGAGCTGAATTGGGCAATTTTACTTCCTGCTCTACCTCTCACCCAAAGTGTGTTTTCTAGGCCTCAGTGCTTTGGGGAGAGGAGTTGAAATATTGACACAATTAATTTAAAATAACTAAATGTATAACTTGCATTAAGATAGATTCATTTATACTAGAGTCTGGTATATACATACCAAAGATTGATGAAAAACTTGTGAAAAAAGATAATCTGAAAATTGGAAAGTCGTCTCTCTCTCTCTCTCTCTTTTAAACAATAATTGGGATGTGTTGTCACTCTGGGCAGACTGTCTCAGTCCAACGGGTTAAACATAGATATTCCCTTGAAGTAGAGCCAGAAAACATCTGAACCAGAAAATGTATTAAATGGCACAGTTAGAAAAGCAGTTTGCCATCATGACCCTTTTGGTGTGTGAAAATGACGTTAGAGAGTTTGAAAAATGAATCACTTATATAATTTCTTTAATGATCATTATTTCAGGGAGTAGACTTATCTATAGTCTCAATATATCCTTTCTTCAACCTGTCTGTAGTGTTTTGATTTTTGAGTTTTTTGTTTTTTGTTTTTGTCTCAGTGAAACACATACACAAAGGTAGGTAACTGAATTTTTCTGTGGGAACAGTTTCAAGGCATAGCCTTGAGTACTCTGGTGGTTCTAAATTCATGTTTCTGAAATTCAGATGAGTTTCTATATTTCTGCGGATATTTTACCCATCTTAGGTCAGGCATGTGTCTGTGTCAGGCATGAAACATATATAGCTATAGACAAACTATGTAAGAAACTATAAGTCATAATCGCAACAGTGTGGGGAATTTCCATCATGTGGAAATAAAATTCTAGAAATCTCAAGTGCTAGAAAATAAAGGGACTTGCACTGTTTTGCCCCCTGTCACCAGAAGAAAATGTCACCAAGGAAATCGGTTATATCACCTACTTCCTGTTAGTTCTATTTACATTTATACACTAATTGGGAATTTCAGGGCTCAAGAACTTTTCCTCTCTGTGTGGTTACTGCTAACACTCAGGCTACTGCGTGACGTTCTTTATATAGGTCTAACATAAATTATCTTAAGGCAACTAAGGCATTTTTAAAAGTGCAAATGAAAACTTGCCAGCCTCCTCCTGACAAGACACAGGAATCAATCTGAAGACTTTCTCAGCAACCATTTGCCTTCGTTTCATTTGCCCACACAGCTCTGACTATGATCCTCTTCTCATGGTCCCTGTTTGTATACTCTCATTTGTTACCGGAAGGACCTGCTAGGTTTCCTCAAATGTCACTACATCTAGGAAGTGCTTCCCCATGGAAAAAGGCTGAGTGTGTGACTTTGAGCTGCTCCCATAATTACTGTTAATCCTCTATTTTATTGTTTGATAATTTTAAAAAATATCTCATTTACAGATCCATATAGAATACAACTTTCTGTCTTGCCTTAATATTCCTTAGGTTCCTCATAGTCCTCCCACCACCTTTCCAGTTGCCTTTCCAGTTCTTGATGTTTTTGCCCATATATTCAATTGTTTAAATATCTATCAGCATTTCTGAAAGCTCATAGGAAGATCAAGAGGAGGGGGGTAAAAATGCGTGTTTCTCACCTCCTGATCAATTCTTCTTATTAAGAATGACTAAAATTAAGTTTAAGTTGGTCATTGCTATGCTCAAAATAAACAGCCATTACTTCAAATCCCTGTACCACAGTTAAAATAGACATGTGCTCATTAGGAGATTATTTAAGATTATTTATCTTGTACCTCGAGTTGTTAAAATAATGTCACGCAGTGATTAAACTGTGCAATAGCACAAGGATTAAGGGTCTAATAGCTTTTTAAAGTAATGATGGATGCTTCATTATTGTTTACTTGCTAGTTTATAATGTTCTTTCTGGACTGCTCATGCCCTTGAACTGTGTATTATGTAATGAACTTCTAAACAATCCCTATTTGTCCATTAATATCCAGGTTAATAGCTTCCATAACATCCTGTCTGTTTCATCACTGGAAAGTTATTTAACCTCCTGGATGCCAAGTATCCACATCTACAGAAATGAAGATGATGAGACAGATCTTATGGTTATTGTGAAGTTTAAATTAAATAGGGGGCATTTGCAAGATTCTCTGTAGATAAAAGGTAGTCATAGGCAACAGAAGAGTTTACAGTAAGTTTGCTCTCATGTTGCCAAAGGTGAAAGAGGAGAACGTAAAAGAGACAAGGAGAAAAATGTTGCAAGTGGTTAGCTGGGTTTAGTGCCTTTGGCTTTCCTTCATCGGGTTTTCTTTTTCGGAGGGGCACCCCTAATTCAGATCTTAGTTCTTTTCCCCTGTGGGTGCTCTAACCTTATTATCAGCCTTTGCCTGGAAGGAAGTGGTCTTAGGTTAGCGGGGGACAAAAATGAGAGGCCAAATCAGAGTAAGCATTGTTTCAAAAGATGTGATGAGTGAAGTAGAAACGAGCACCCGAACAGGGCAGGATGATGGAGAAAGGTATGATGAGTGAGATGTGGAGAAGAGATATAACCTAGGAGTTTGGTCATTAACAGCCCTTGCCAGTTTCCTTTTCTTTTTTTTTTTTTCCACACTGTGGATCATGAAATCAATTTAGGTGGTTATAACCAGAACTTTTTCTTTCTAATAAAGGAAAGAGAAAAGAAAATATGGGGTTGATTTTTTTTTATTCTAGTTATGTGTATGTTTACTATTTCAGTTACCATAGATTATTGTAAAGTAAATAAATAATAAAAATATTGAGAATATTCTTAGCTTCATTCTCTCCATAATGCCAGGCCTTAATAAGACAGGAATATGAAACAACATTTTGGCTGAAGTATGACTCTCAATGCATTTAAATACTGAGTTTGTATAAACCATAGTCAATCACTCAATAACATTTGTTCAAAAGCTTTTTGTGGGATCTTAATAATGTTCCCAGTGACTGCTTCTGAAAGTAGGGATGATATATTCTTTTTTTAAAAGATTTTATTTATTTATTTATTTATTTATTTATTTATTTATTTGAGAATGAGAGAGAGAAAGAGAGCTAGCCTGGTGGGGGGTTGGAATGGGGGGAGGTAAGGGATAAGCAGATTCTGCACTGAGCCTGGAGACCCACACAAGGCTCCATTCACAACCTGAGCTGAAAGCAAGAGTTGGATGCTTAACCATCCAAACCATCCAGGCACCCTGGGATACTATATTCTTTATGAAAGTTGGACATTTAGTAATTCAACCAAGTGTGGAATAATATATCATGATTCTACCAAAAAGAAAAATCAAAATCCATTTGCTTCAATAGAAGGACTAAGTAGGACCAGGAAATTTGCTAGGTAGGCTTGGTCAGCAGACAGCTGTGGTCTGAGATGAGCACCTTGGATAGCTCCAAAATAAACCCGTGGTGGCTTTGGCCAAAGGGAAAGAGGCTATTTCACCTGCAGTTTGTTGATCTGCACTACTCTCAAAGCAGACCCTGTTAATCTTAAAGTGGCAGAACCCACTCATTTAGAACTTTGTCTTCATTCTTGGAAGTCATCTTAGATTTATTTTCTATGGGTGGTAATCTGTATTTTCTGTGGGTAGTAATCCAAATATCTAAGGAGATACAGACCCACAGTTGGATAAATAGAGATGTTGATGTCATCCATTGCGTGCCTTGAGTTGACCTTCAAAAGGTCTCTTGCTCTCTCTTCTGGAGCACTATGAGGAATCAAATTCTATACCCAGATACTTCCCTGCCTTTGGAATAGGAACAACCTACTTCTGGTCATGGAACTGTCTTAAGTCAGTGAGACATAGTATGAGAAAAATAGATTTAAAGTATGGAAATGGTGTATGGTCTCAGCTCTGTTCATTTCTAGCTGTGTAACCTTGAGATTATAACTTAAATTGCCTGGTCTTACATTCTCAACTATGCACTAGAACTTTTAATACTGTCCTATTTAATTTGTAGACCACTGGTGAAAATGAGATGATGCATGCATAAGAATTTAGTAAGAGCTAAAGATACTCATAAACCTAAACATAAAATAGTAGCATCTCCTATTCATGTATTTAGAAGGGTTTTTTCTTATATCTAATTATGGAATTTCAAGCTAAATTAGATTTAGGATTATCAGGTGAAATGGGGTAATATTTTGAAATATTGCCTCTAATTCTTTCTTATTTTTTGTGTCATCTCCTTCCTAGAAACTTCATGGTATTTCCAAGTAGGAAACAAGCTATAACATGATTCTATTTTTACCTTTGGGAAAATTATTTCTGTAAGATTCTGGGATGAATGGTGAATAGAGACTGGGTCTAGGCATTGTTAGCTAGCCATATATCTAATTCTAGAATCTTGTCCTATCTGCTCTTAGGATCATCCTTTAGACTTTTCACATGGTTTTTATATTGTTCTTCTCTCCCTAAGTTCACACGTGGCCTTTCCTTAACTCCCTTCTCATTTCCAAAGGACATTATGGCTGGGGGCCAGGTCTGACTTTCTTTATACCTTTCCCATCATTTTCTATTGCCTTTGGAGAACTTCCTTCTGACTACTCTACAGGATATTGGTGGTGTCTACTGTCTAACATCACAATTTCAGTCTTATATGGCTCACAAGATAAAAGCTCAAGCTTAGTACTTCTATATTCACAGTTTCTGTGTTAAGTAGCTAGAGCTCTGAGCCTTGGACTAGGTATTTAGCACTGGACCAGGTATTCTATCCACACTTTTCCCCAAGTATTTTTCCTGTTGATTACTAGGTAATTTCTCCAATCTGGTTGTCTTTTTCTATCTTGCAGTTGATATTCTTAACAGTATCTGGTTCTCATCTTTTTTTTTTTCTTTTCAGTCTTTTCGGTTTAAATCCTCCTAATCAAACAGGCAGTATCTGTGTGATTTCCAATCTCACAACCCACATCCATGCAGAGATGATCATTTGCAGTTTGTTCTTAGACATTAAGATGCCTATATGAGCCCTGTGCATTCCTGGTCTTTGCAAAGACTATTACATTAAGTTTATTTTAATACTGGACCCTATCCCCAGTCTGAAGGGACATGTTTTAGAGGTCTTTGTTTATAGATCTGTATCTGTTCCATAAATAGATTCTGGCATTTTCTGATTCTTTTTTTTTTTTTTATAATAAGAGACTTTAAAAATATTCTTTTACTTCCTTCTACACATAAGAAA
>JAQQSY010006277.1:0-11144 GCA_028646535.1 Procyon lotor | reverse complement strand
TAAGCAGATGGGAAAAAATATGGGTCTTATAAGTAAAGCTATAGACATGGATTGTATCTCTCAAAAGTAGCTAATTTATTATTCATTTGTCAAGTAACACCTCAAAGGGTCAGCCATGGGTCAATAAAAATACCAGGATCTGGGAGTAAAATAAGTAAAGTTAGACATGGTTACTATCATAAAATCAATAGTATGGGTGAATGAATGGCAAATACTGACCAAATCATACAATAAAGGCAAACTTATACCTAAATCATTTTATTTTTTCTAACGGCAAATTACTAAACAACACCATTAAATAAATAATTTAATTATATCAACAACATGGATAAATCTAATGAACACAACTTTGAGGAAAAAATAAAGCCAGATAGAAAAAATATGAACATAAGGAAAACTAACTATGGCACAAGAATTAAGATGGTAGTTTCCTTTGAAGCATGGTGGGAGGATTGAGAAGGGGCCAAGGGGGCATCTGAGATGCTGATAATGTTCTAATTTTTGGCTGGTTGTTGGTTTTATGGATATATTTCTCATATTATGTCAAATTTCCCTTGGCTTCATGCATTATTCAATATACATGTTTGCATATGGGGAGGTGCTATGGACTAAATTGTGCTCCCCCCCAAATTCATATATTGAAACCATAAATCCAATGGAACTATATTTGGGGAGGGCCTATAAGGAGATAATTAAAGTTAAATGAGGTTATAAGGGTAAGGTCCTAATCCAATAGGATTAATGGTATTATAAAAAGAGGAAAAGAGAGAAATCTCTCTCTCTCTCTCTCTCATTCTACAATTACACAGTGAAGAAAGGCCATTTGAACACAGAATGAGATTTCAGCCACCTATAAACCAAGAGAAAAGACCTCAGGTTGAAATTTACCTTGGTGGCACCTTGTTCTTGGGGTTTCCAGCCTCTAAAACTGGAAAAAAAAATTCTGTTGTTTAAGCCACCCAGCTTCTGGTGTTTCATTATAACAGACAAAGCTGACTGAGACAGACAGTGATCATGAGTTTTGTTTTGCACATATTAAGTTTAGGCTGGCTTTAAACTAAGAAAAGTTGTCTAGGAGAAAGTTAAAGAAACAGCTCTAGAACTGAGAGATGTTGATGTCAACAAATCTATTTAAAAATATGTTTGTGAGTTACCTTTGACAATGTGGTAATGGAAGAGATGGGTTTAAATAAGATTACAAGGGAAATAATATAAAGTGAGAAATTACCTAAGAGGCCAGCCTCAAGAAATGCTAACATTTAAGGCTGAGACTAGATTAGAGATGAAGAAGGACCTACCAGAAGGTTAAACAGATTAAAAAGTGCTAGCTATGTTAAGAAAGAGAAAATACGTGACCTAATCAAAAGCTAATTGAACACAGAGAGCAATAGCAAGGTGTGAGATTAGAATGGGCCAAGAAGTGGTTGAAGGTGAAGAAATGGAGAGAGTATATAGAGACAAATATTTTTAGAGAGAAAATTTAAATATTTAGGAGATTAGCAAGAAAGAGCAGAAGTAAAAAACCAAATATCTATACATTAGAATATTCAGAGAAAGAAAGTTTACTCTTTAGTATGAACTTCCTGTAACAAAGTTGAGATGCCAAATACCAGTGGAAGCAGCACTCTTAGATAAGGGTCAGTAGCAGGAAAAAACACAAGATACGAACAGATAGAAATCATTTTTTTTTATGGTTCTTATCATAAGATTAAAGGAGGTCCCCTCTAACAGATTCTCTTTTTCAGTGAATCATAAGGGAATCATAAACACTGAGCAGAGAAGATGGGAAGATGAGAAATTTTGGTAGAGTGGAAAAGGTTTGAAAAGGGTATTATTTAAAGAGGAGAATATATGTTTTTCAAAGACACACAGCAAGATTTCTGAGCAGTGTTGGAAGATCCATATAAGGCCAAGAACCCTGAATTTGTAGTGAAACCAAAAGACCCAATTTGGCAATTTCTTGCCATATTGCTTGACTACTTGGGTTCAGATGCAGAGAAATTGGGTGGTTGGTTTCTTCCAGAGTTAAGATTTTGCCAAATGGATGCAACTGAAACAGAATCAAGAAAGTTGGTGATGCTGGAAAAAAAATTCTTTGAATAATAACTAATAAATCTAAGCTGAATCATAAGAAAATAAAAATGGGGAAGGCCAATATATTAGGATAAAGAAGAGAAGTCAATGGACTAGAGTTTGACTGTGATAAAAATTAGACATAAATATTTAGATAAACAAATTCTGAGAGAAGTTTGTGGCCAGAATGAAATTCTGAAGATACTTGGAGAGATAGACAGACTAAGAAGTTGAAGGGGAATAAATGTGAATGACTCTGGATGTAAGAAGGTCAAGAACTACATGAGAAGATGGATAAATCACTTGAGTGCTGAAGTGACCTGGGAAGATGGCAAACTTCTGTTCTTAATGAGGTCTGTTAAATACATGTCAAATTCTTTGAAAGATTAGAACTGTCTGGAAGCCATCAAATGACAATGGAAAGCAATTAAGTGATATATATGAAATACTTAAGCAAGTTTTTATGTTTAGTTTTACAAAAGAGTTAATAATAATGATCTGGATGGATGGAACAATGAAGAGTAGGAATAAGCCCAATCTCACATCATGTACTTGAAGTTTGAAAAAATAGTCACTTCTTAAAAATCTTCTGCCAGATAAATGCTCTCATAACAGAAGGAGTTTCACTTAAAACAAGAATATTAATTACTCAGCATCAGAGAAATACAAATCAAAACCACAGTGAGATACCACCTCACACCAGTCAGAATGGCTAAAATTAGCAAGTCAGGAAATGACAGACGTTGGCGAGAATGCGGAGAAAGGGGAACCCTCCTACACTGTTGGTGGGAATGCAAGCTGGTATAGCCACTCTGGAAAAGAGTATGGAGGTTCCTCAAAAAGTTGAAAATAGAGTTACCCTATGACCCAGCAATAGCACTACTGGGTATTTACCCTAAAGATACAAATGTAGGGGCACCTGGGTGGCTCAGTGGGTTAAAGCCTCTGCCTTCAGCTCGGGTCATGATCTCAGGGTCCTGGGATCGAGCCCCACATCGGGCTCTCTGCTGGGCGGAGACCCTGCTTCCCCCTCTCTGTACCTGTCTCTCTACCTACTTGTGGTCTATCTCTCTCTCTGTCAAATAAATAAATAAAATCTTTAAAAAAAAAAAAAGATACAAATGTAGTGATCCAAAGGGGCACATGCACCCGAATGTTTATAGCAGCAATGTCCACAATAGCCAAACTATGGAAAGAACCTAGATGTCCATCAATAGATGAACGGATAAAGAAGACGTGGTATATATACAATGGAATACTACACAGCCATCAAGAGAAATGAAATCTTGCCATTTGCAACAACGTGGTTGGAACTAGAGGGTATTATGCTAAGCTAAATAAGCAGAGAAAGACAATTATCACATAATCTCTCTGATATGAAGAATTTTAGAGAGAGGGCATGGATTTTTGGGGGGTGGGGGAGGGAAATGAAACAAGATGGGATCGGGAAGGAGACAAACCATAAAAGACTCCTAAACTCACGAAACAAACTGAGGGTGGCTAGGAGGTAGAGGGGGTGGGGATAGGGTTATGGACATTGGGGAGGGTATGTGCTATGGTAAGTGGTGTGAAATGTGTAAACCTGACGATTCATAGACATGTACCCTGGGGCAAATAATACTTTATATGTTAATAAAAAATAAAAATTTTTTTAAAATTTTAAAAATTTTTTAAAGTGCATAATAAAAAACAAAATGGGGCTTTAATAAAGAAAAAGTTTCCTTGCTTTTCAAAAAACAAGGGTATTAAGGAAATAGTCATAGAAGAGTTTGCAAGTTAAAAAAAAAAAGAAGAGTTTGCAAGTTAAAGGGAGTTTGCTAATTATGAAACTTGATTCTACTGGGCGCAGTAAAAGGATTTGTATAGTGGGCAATAGGTTGGGTGTGGGGCTGGGTCATACATGATGAAGATTTTAGGTTATGGTGTTTTAGAGAACCCATGATAAGAGGATTGCATGTTTTTGTTAACTGATGAAAACAGAAATAGAGAAAATGTATGAATTTAGTCTTAAAAGTTGCTTGAATGAGAGTAGACACCAAACCTAGAAGTGGGTAAACATGTCATCTGAAATGATGAACACAAGGGCCACATTCCTTCTGCTAGCATCCTCGTTGTTAGACCTAGAATTCAGATTCACATTCTGAGTGGGCTAGATTGTTAATGGTGAATTCAAATGCTATCACCAGCATCAGTATCCATAACATAGCTGCCATAAAAAAGAATGAGATCTTGCCATTAGCAACAACATGGATGGACCTAGAGGGTATTACACTAAGTGAAATAAGTCAGACTGAGAAAGACAAATACCATATGATAAAACTCACATGTTGAATCTAAACAAACAAACAAAATAAATGAATAAACAAACAAAAAGCAGAATCAGACCTGTAAATAAAGAGAATGAACTGGTGGCTGCCAGAGGAAAGAAGGGAAGCAGAATGGACAAAATGGGTGAAAAGGGGCGGGAGGTACAGATTTCCTGTAGTGAAATGAATAAGTCATAGGAGTAGTAGACACAACATAGAAAATATAATTAATAGTAATGTAATAGTGTTGCACGGGGCCAGGTGGTAACTACACTTGTGATGAGTATGGCATAAGGTATAGAATGTTGAATCACTATGTTATACATCTAACACTAACATAACATTGTGTGTCAACTACACTCAGATAAAAAAAATTAATGTAAGTAAATGAGTAATATAGCACATATTATGTACCATGGTGATGTTCTAAGTGTATTATAAATATTAACTTAACCCTCTCTACAATTCAAGAAGGTAGAACCTACCACCATTATCATTTTATGGGACAAAACTAGGGAAAGTAGAAATTAACTTACTTTTCTGAGATCCCAGAGCTAGTAGATGGTCAAGCTGGAATTCAAAAGCTGGCAGTATTGTTATAGCTATTCTAAGATAGAAGGGAATTTAATATATTTAAATATTGGTTTTAAGAAGTTAGTATAAAAGATGAGGTTGTAGAAGCTAGAGGACATATATAACAGCAAGGATGCATAGTTGCAACCAATAAGTACTTCCTTCCTCTTTCTTTTTATTTTCTTATTTTTTTATTAACATATAATGTATTATTTGTCTCAGGGGTACAGGTCTGTGATTCATCAGTCTTACATCATTCACAGCACTCACCATAGCACATACACAACCACCCTATCCGTCCCACCTCCCTCCCCTCCTGCCAACCTTCAATTTTTAATGTCAGGAAACAAACAAAATCTCCTTCTTTTTAAAAAGAACCTCAATTATATTCCAGTAGGTGATTTTATTTTCCTTTTCTTAGCCATGACCATATGATTATATTTCTCAAGGAGTAGAATGTGGACTAAGAAGTTGGCTTAGAGTTGAAAGTTGACTCAGTTGGAAGGAAGAGCACTTTTATCTTCTCATCTGGCTCTTCCTTCTGGCCTTCAATGTATATGTAATAGCTAGAACTCTAGTAGCCACTTTGGACCAGAAGGTGGCCTTGAGCAATGACATGGAAAAATAGGATCCTGGATCTGCAATGATATCTTGGAGCCTCCAGACTACCCTATACTTCCTAACTCTAGAACTATTTAAATGAAAACACAAATGTATTTCTTGTCTTAGCCATTATTTTAGTATTTTTCTGTTAAATGCAGTTGATCATCATCTAACCAAGAAAGCATGGTGTCCAGAAGCCAGTGAAAGAGACTATCTTAAAAGTGAGGGAAATGCTAGGTACTTTCATAGAGATGAAATAAATTCTTAACTGAAATGTGCTTATTATTTAGAGTAGGCCACTGAAGAACTTAATGAAAGAAGTTTCCTGACCAATGGAGTTTAAAGATAATAGCAAATTGAGAAAAGTAAAAAAGGGAGACAATTCGAGTATGTAATGTAGTAGAAATTTGTCTCTGAAGAGCAGTATTATGATAGAGACAGCATAGGAGGGAGCATAGCACTCAAAAATATTGATGTTTTTGGGTTTGTTTTGTTTTGTAGATAATAAGGAAATATATTAGAATATGTTTGACTTACATTCTGTATTAAGATGCTGTGTATTTTCTTTTTTGGAATGGGGGAATTCTATCTATTTATCATCTATCTATCTACCTATCTGTTCATCCAGAGAAAGAAACATTTCTTAAGTGGTGTGAATTTTTACTTAAATGTGATGCCATAAGTGAAATTTCTAAATAAAATAAATCAATTTAAGGCTGTTATAAAGTAAATACACCATGGGGATTTAAAGCATAGCATAGGGAATATAATTAATAGTATTTTCATAATATTGTATGGTGACAGATGGAAACTAAACTTATCATGGGGATCATTTCATAGTGTATAAAAATATCAAACTACTATTATGTACACCTGAAATTAATAGGAAACTTTATGTGAATTATACCTCAATAAAAAATCACTTAAGAATCTCTCAAATGAAATAAACATAAAAATTAAACAGAGACAACTGCCACATGTTACAGCACAGAATATAAAATAAGTTTATACCTGCAAAGCTTTACTTTATAAACTATTGATAGAAAGCTGAAAAACAAAAACAAAAACAAACAAACAAAAAACCTGTCAACGCTGACAGGGACTAAATCTGGAAAACAAAACAAACAAACGAACAAACAAACAAATAAATAAATAAATAACTCTTGATAGTTCCTGCTAATTATATCAGAATATTTTAAATAATAAATATATTTAGCTTTATGATCAGACTCATTTTAAAGTTTCACTTGGCTTCCAGTTTTGAAATGAGAGTCATCCTAAGAGAATATTTAGTAGTGAAATATCTGAAATTGAAACTGAGACCTTTTTGGTGAATTTGAGAAGGAAGATTTCAGGAAGATTTCTACAGCAAATTGTTTATGTGCTAATAAATTCTGTGATAGACATTTTCACTGGTCTGCTAAAGTTTCATCCAAGAAAAATAGTATAAGGAATGAATTTATCTCATATTCTGTTCCCTTTCAAAACAATAATTATATATATATTTTAAAAACCTACAATTTATACCACAGGCTTCTCAGAACATCTTTATACCTAAGACCCTGGAAAGGTATAAAACCCTTATTGAGGAGAGACAACCAATCTACACATTAAGCTCTCTGCAGAATTAAATGTATATATTTATATTTTGAAATTATATGACAAATACATTAACCATTAATTACACATTAAGGCTCTAGTGGGTGCATCCAGATGGTGATGATAAACAGAAACATGATTTTTCATACTTAAATATTATGACTGAAATGCTTTAAAGTATGAAATAGTTTTGAAGGAAAGAAGTCACTTTTCCTTATCAATGATTCTACCAACTTTCAATCAATAAACCCTTCAGTAATGTTCCCCTCAGCCTGCAGTATCACCCATGCACTATCTTATTACATTCACTAAATAAACTTAAAATAGACAAAGAATACATCAACAGTGATTTCCAAATTGAGATATAATTTCAATTTTTCTGATATACACATACACTTCCACTTTCAAATAAGATTACTCCAAAAATAATATTTCAGTGTGAAGAAATATTTTATGTGAAATTTTGTGTCATGGATTTTTCCAAAAATCATTTTCACCTAGGGCACCTGGGTGGCTCAGTTGGTTAAGCAACTGCCTTCGGCTCAGGTCATGATCCCAGAGTCCCAGGATCAAGTCCCACATCAGGCTCCCAGCTCCACGGGGAGTCTGCTTCTCCCTCGGACCTTCTACCCTCTCATGCTCTCACTCTCTCTCTCTCAATAAATAAATAAAATCTTTAAAAAAAAAAGCATTTTCACCTCGACTCTAAAACTGTTACATGAAAATAGAAATTTCTCTTCTTTTTTACTTTGTTAAAATTATTATTATCTTAAAATTACATCCAATTATCACCAACATGTAAGAACTGGTCACATTAGATTTCTAAATATATATGTATTTATATATTTATATTAATTGATTTATTTACATTTTTGTTACTTATCATTTACTGTCAGAATAAGAGCTACTTGAAGACAGGAACTCTTTCTACCATTTAAATCCCTAGTACCTACAACAGTGCACACCTGATGCTTTTCGACCTTGTTCCCTTCACTGAATAGTCTCAAACATCATTCAGTCCCATAGATAATACTTTTACCTGATCACGTGGCATTTTATTGTATAAATATACCACACTTCATTAGACTATCTTCCTAATAATGGACATTTAGATTGTTCACATTATTTTGATAAGACAATGCTACAATGACTCTACTGACTATATATATTGTTGTTACCGTTGACACGTCTGGGTATAACTGTTAGACAAATTCCTCGAGTAGACTTGTTGAATTGAAGGGCACATGTATTTTTATGTTGATTTATTTTGTCAAATTACACTCCCAAGAGATTGTTCCAATTTAAAGTCTCTACAAAATGTATGAGAATGAGTGTTTTCTTTTTTTTTTTAAGATTTTATTTACTTGTTAGAGAGGGAGAGAGAGAGAAAGGCCAAGCAGAGGAAGCAGAAGACAGAGCAAGCAAGGAAGAAGCAGGCTCCTGGCTGAGCAGGGAGCCTGATGCAGGACTCGATCTCAGGACCCTGGGAGCATGACCTGAGCTGAAGAAAGATGCTTAACAGACTGAGCCACCCCGGCATCCTGAGAATGAATGTTTTCAAAGATTCTCATCAATATAGTATGGGTAAAATGGTGTTATTTTAATGTTTTTCTAATCATGACTGAGTTTGAGCAGATTTTTACACATAAAAGAATCAGAATTTCTGTTGCTAAATTGTCCTTTACACATAATTTTTTCAGGATCTTGTTAGTTTATGGACACTGTTATAAAAGTAAACAAAATAGCTCATGTGTTTTACATTGACTAGATTTCAGTCTTTTTCTATACCCCCATAATTTTAATTTTTGCACATATTGATCACTTTTTTCCTTTTATGACTGTTCAAGTTACTTCTGTGTTTAGAGGCTGTTCCACTTCAAAACCATAAAAAATATCATATATTTTCCATTATTTTATGGCTTCATATTTTTTTACTTTAATTGTGAGTCATTCGAAATTTCTCCCAGTAGGAGATGATGTTAGAATTCAAGTTTTCTTTCTACCCCCATACAGGTAGCCCCTAAACCCAGTTCTATTTTCTGAATGATACTTCTTTTCCAGTCAATGTGGAACTCCATTTTCATTGTGAACTAAACAACTAGGTTCAATACCTGGATTCCCTTTTTGCTGTATTTTGTTTTTGGTGTCTACATATGCTAAGATTACCATAGTTATATATTATTTTTCAGTTTCTCATAAAGTTGGTCCCCTCCCATTAAACTTGTTTAAACATTTTCCCAATGATACTTGCAATTCTGAACTTAAGAAACAACCTGGATTGTTGATATTTTATTTGAATATATTTAAATATAGAGGTTAATTTAGATATAATCAGTATCATTATGACTTTAAAACATTCTGTAAGAATAAAATATGCCTTTCTATAAAATTACTTTATCCCTCCATATTATTTTGACTTTAAATTTGTCCTTTACTTAAGTATGTTTTTACTTTTTATTAATTTTTTTCCTTTTATAAATAAGGTCATTTGTTCTATTATATTTTTGAATTGCTTCTCATTGGTAGATGAGGTTACTGATTTCTGTATATCAATTTTCTTTTTTTTTTTTTAAAGATTTTATTTATTTGACAGAGAGAAGCACAGCGAGAGAGGGAACACAAGCAGAGGGAGTGGTAGCGGGAGAAGCAGGCTTCCTGCCGAGCAGGGAGCCCGATGCAGGGCTCGATCCCAGGACCCCGGGATCACCACCCGAGCCGAAGGCAGCCGCTTAATGACTGAGCCACCCAGGCGCCCCTGTATATCAATTTTCTATTCAATAAACTTACTATATTCTCCAATTCTCAGTTTTCAGTTAATTCATATATTTTTCTCTTTTTTCATATTTTAAAAAAATGAAGATTTTTTTAAGGATATTTTAAAATACATTTTAAAAGATGGGCCAAATTTCAGTACATTTATGATATACATATATCAGTTTAATTTTATTATGTTCAATTACATAAATTTTTTTTTTAAGATTTTATTTATTTATTTGAGAGAGAGAGAGACCACAAGTAGGCAGAGAGGCAGGCAGAGAGAGAAGGGGAAGCAGGCTCCCCACTGAGCAGAGAGCCAGCCAGATGCAGGGCTCGATCCCAGGACCCTGAGATCATAACCTGAGCCGAAGGCAGAGGCTTTAACCCACTGAGCCACCCAGGTGCCCCCAATTACATAAATCTTTCTTCTCTTTTTGACATATCCTTATATAATGTCTATTAATTCTCGAACATTTCTCAAAATATTCACATAGTATGACACAATTAATATATCACTAAAAATAGATATTTCCAAACATTTGAGAATTAACTACAAACTTAATTCATTACACTCCTTATAAGCCTGATATATATTATTCTTAATGCTCTAAGTACTTAAAATGTATATAAAACCATCATGTACAATTAGAATGATTACAAACAAATGATTACAAAATTGCTAATACATGGGATTACATTGATGCCTTCATTTTATGTTTTTATTTTTATTTTTTCTTGCAGTTATAATTTTACTTACCTAACCTAGAGAGTTAAGAGTTACCTACTCAGAGTAGGTGAGGTAGCACATAAAAAATGATGGATGGCATTATCTCAGAGATATTACAATTTTAGTTCCTGACTACCACAATATAGCAAATATTATGAGAAAACAAATTTCACAATAAAGCGAGTCAAATGAATTCCTTGGTTTCCCAATGCATACTGTGTGTAATATTATGTCTAAAAATGTACATACTTTAAAAATACTCTATTATTAGAAAATGGCAAGGGACCAAGACAAGATGGAGGAGGTATAGGAGGCACGGAGAGCACTGGGATCCAGAAAGAGGCTGAAAACCACTCTAAAAGCCGGCAAACACAACAGCAGAGAGAAGAGAATAAGAACAGCAATTCTAGGAGCAGAAAATCAACCACTTTCAGAAAGGTAGGAGTGGAAAAAGTGAATTTAAAGAGACGAAAAGAGAGACCCTGGGGGGAGGGGCCGGCTCCCAG